>UYRT01000033.1:0-18943 GCA_900617915.1 Gongylonema pulchrum
AACTGCGGGGAACTCTGCAAAAAACGCATCTTTGCACGGGCAGCCCGTGCGTTGGCCATTTATTTCGTTTTTGTGAGAAAGTAGTAATGGAACGATGGGTTAAATCGTTTCCGGAGTGTTACATAGTAAAATTAATCAAGAACATGTTGGACCGAATTATTTCCGCCATTTGCTTCTCCAGTCTCCGACTCTGCACTAACATCTCAGCAGACACAAAGAAACCCTTCATTTTTATGTGCCTACGTATAAATAATAATTTTGCTCAACTGTTTTTTCAATTGGCTGCGAGAGGTTGCAGACTTAACTTTCATGCACTACTGCATATGTAAAAATTCAGCTCATTGCAGCGATGAACAAAGTTCAAATTTGACCATTCCGTGTTACAATTTTTGTGACCATTTCACATAAGTTTTGAAAAATTCCATCAAAAAAGTGTCAAAAGTCCGCTGTGAATGAAACGGCGCAAGAAACTGAGCGGACAAACATCCACCAGATGCTCTGCCTACATAGGACAGAGCGAACGATTGGGACATCAATGTTTCATTAGATCAGCAGTGTAGCGGCAGTGTTGTACCGTCATCGTCAGCTGTCGAGACTCTTGCTTTCTATTTGGTTTTACGTGAGTATTAGGGATTGTAGATAGCTTTTCATTGTAGTGATTGTTTATTTTGCTTTGTCTGAACAAATATTTTTCGGCATACTGGGTCCAGTAGGCCTTTTCAAAAAGCATTATACTGAACTAGATTTCTAGAAACCAAAATCCCACCAAAAAGTGTAATTCAAGCTGGAACAAAAGCACAGTCAACTGGGATGGAAAAAGAGGAAGGTCGGATCCTGCTTATTTCTAGAATACATGTGTTGCATATATTTTAAAAATAATCCTGATAAAATTTTTAGTAAAAAGTCTAACAGTGCTTTACCTGTTTGCTGTCGGAGAGAAATGTGAAAAATTAGTCAAGAAAATTAAATGTCAGCCAAAAAGCACGAAAATTAGCCACGACAGCGCAAAGTCTGCTAAAGGAATGCATATTTTGACCAAAATGGCACTAAAATTAGTTTAGAGTTCTAAATCGTGTTAAAATGTTAACAATTACTAGAAATGCGTTGTTTCAAAATTATAAGTGCGTGTGTCTTCTAACCCCAGACAGCAACGCACCAGCTTGTTGATGCGTTTCTACGTTAAACTTGCACACCATTAGTAGCAAGGATGGTTCTGAGTTGTGGTTTAATACGTAAGCTCATATTTACTTCATCTTGGTTTTTTCCTACATGCAGAGGAAAAGGGCGCCGGTTGGGATGAAAGTGTTGCTTTACGAGGCCAAATGAGTCTTCACCATGCAAGACCGTCAATTTTGCATGATTGTTAATTTCTCGAAAAATTGCATGTTTTAAGGAAATACAAAGAGAATTAAGAAATCCGCAGAATACACTCGCTTTTGAGTTTGCGCTAAAATTGAAAACTGTTTTAAAGTCATTTCAGAGAATTTCAACTAAACTGTTTTAAGACTACATGTGAATCCAGGATGTCCCTGGAAAGTTTCAGCTTCGCAGCTTGTCCAGTAAGCGAAATAGCCAATTCGCTACAAATATCTCTGAAGTGCCCTAAGTTGCGGCGCAAGCGCAAATCAAAACTCAGTTTAGGTATACGGTTTTCCTTATGAGCGACAAATATTTTTTAGCCACTGTTTTCTTGCAATTTCCAAATTGGCGCATTGCCAACTGCGAACTTTGACATGATCGTATATGCGACACAAGCGTGCGCAATAAATGAATCTGAAATCTTCAGCTCATAAATACGCAAGGAATACTTTTGAAAAATTTCAGCTTTCTATCTTGTCTGGTTCCTGAAATCGTTCTCCGCTAAAAAAATGGCATACTTTTTTCGGGGATCCCTAAGTGAGATCTAGACACGTATGATCGATTATTTTAAAACTGAAAAGTGGAACAATGGGCGGGAATATGCCCCCAAAATCTCAGCCTCTCAGCTTCCTGCTTGCTGAGTTGAAATTGGGTGACAAAGTTTACTCGCTTCCGTCACATGCATACGCGGACAGCGTCTCGACAATATGTGTTTTTGCTCACTGTAGTAGCGTCACAGCGCTGCACAGCAGAAACGCATTAAAAGCACAAGAGAACATCGCAAATAGGTGATTGAGGTGGATCCTTGAAACTCCAGACAAACCATAGTTCCAGCGATTTAAAGAACAAAACACAACAAATGCATCACTGCAGAATTAAGAAGAGGTGAACGCACGCAAACAAGCTGGCAGTCACAGATAATCTACTTAACGCATTATTTAATAGTGTTATTTTTTTTCAGGCAATATTCATTGATTAATTTTGTGAATTCGCTATATGAATATGGAGACATCTAATTATAATTTCCTGCGGTGAGGGTGATGGAAGAGAGGCGTCTTTACAAAGAGCACTTACCAAGGTCATATTATGTCCAAAACGTTCGTTCGGAACAGGCACTATTTATGGTGTATGCAGTCTGATGCAAAATGGCAGTGATAAAAATTACTATGCCACAATGGCCTTGTAAATGCCGCATTGCGACGAGGTGAACAAATAAGACATGAATGCTTGAGAAAATGCGCAAGCTAAGCCAGTTTAGTGCTGCCCAAGTCGGCATCGCTACTAATAAAGGCCTGCAAATTCTAATAAAGAGATTGGAGAGGCAGGAGAGGCGAGGAATTCGGGAAACCGATATTGAACAAGTCTCTAATATCAGCGACATTTGCGAACGCCTAATACTCCAGACAGCTGTGCAACTTTCGGTAAGTTCACTTTTTTATTTGTTCATGGACTCAGACTAATTCGGGAAAAGGGAACTGCCCGGGTAGAACTTACAAGGCAGCACATTGAGCTGTGCATAAGCTTCGTAATTTCGTCCACCGTAAGTCGTCGAGCAAACGTATGTTCCACTATCATACGGTGATGCCGACGTGAACGTGAGTCGCCCATCGGTTTCATAAGCCGAAGCCGGAAGTGGTGCACCTTGACGAGTCCACCGCACTTCCGGATAAGTTGTGCCATCGTGAGCTCGTGCGCGACAGTCAAATGTACCTTCACGGCCTTCGCGTATGTTCTCTTCCGTTGGATAAATGGTTATTTGTACTGCTGAAACTTAGAGTGACTACCTTGCCAGACCGCTTACTGTGAGCTCAAATAGAATCCTTACAAACTGAAATTATAAATTATGCAAGTTATGAATATCTAATAAAGTAACACAGATTCGAGGAAGAAAAAGCTTTGGAATAGTTCAGGACCGTTCGCATTCATTCGACAGTAGTGCTCGGCAATATTTGATTTCACTTCACTCTTATTTGTAATCTACATCTTTCGATTTCTCTTTAACTTTGATTGTTAAATGCTTGTGTAACCGGTGAAGCTCAGCTGGCTTTCCTCGTACAAAATTGCAGGCTTTTCACTGCCAGACAACAGCGCTTCTTCATCCTCATTGCTCTGTGCCCATATTCATCCTTCTCGTTGTGTGGGAGTGGTGAGTTTTCAAATTGCTGCAGAAATAAAATTCTTAAGTTTTGTGAATTCGATCTGCCAAATACGCCTACTTTAAGTATTGCCGAGATTGACTGAGAAGTATTGAGAAATATCTTTTCTGAAAACCCAAAAATCAGAGTATGATAGCAGTGTTTGTTTTGCGCACCAGTCGGAACGTATACATTTAGCCATATAGATATTTTGTACATTGCTGGACACTGATATCCATACCGTACATTGGGATTCAACGAGGCAAAAAAAAACTAAGCAACGAGGCGAAGCGAGCAATTTTTTAATCTAATTTTCGTTGTAGTAGCCGAAATCAACTTAAATTTGAAGAATAAGCAGAGCTACCGAGAACTAACATTGCAGATCGCTGCCATCGATGTGCTGATCTGAAACGGCACAGATTTGTTGTTAGTTGTGCTGAGACATTTACGAAGATTATTGGTTTCCTAAGAGCGGAAAAGAGACAAGGAAACATTGTAATTTATCATCTCCGCCCCAATTCATCTTGAAAGCCGCGGAAGTTGTCTTTTCGGAAAAAGAATCAAGAAGTTCGCAAGAGACGTGAAATTTAACTAAAGGAAAAAAATCGACTAAAGCAGCGCAAATTTAGTAAAAGAACATTTAAATTAGCCATATTCATAATAAAAAGCTTGAAGATGGGACCAGAAAACGAAAAATTGACCAGAAAAGTCAAAAAATACTGCAGCTAGGCAAGACAGGTGCAAAAATCGCGAAACAAAAGTACTACTGTAGCCAATTCTAAAGCAGCAAGTCTAAAATTGAAGTACTTCGCTCATCCCACTACCGTGCTTAGCAAATGCATACGCTTGCTTTGAGGGAGGCTTAATTGTTCCAGAATTCATTAAAAAATACATGGATCACTGACGTCCAAGCAAGCGAAATGGGTAGGAGCCCGGACTATGCTGAAAACTGAGAACATGGACGCCTGAAAACCCGCGAAAAAATGGCCAAGAAAAAGCCGCCATAAAGAACAGGATAAAAACTCCATATGGAGCAGAGAAAGTGTATTCTGCCTTAAAAAGCAGAATCGAGTAAATGTGCTACCGAGCTGGCCCTGAAGCAAAAGGCGGGTAGTATAATGGGCAACACGTCGAGTTTGGGTGTGGATAGGGGTGGTTCGATCTCTTCCGGTACGTAGCAGTTCTAGAAAATGGGCCTCGTCCACGGCAGTGAACTTATAAATAGAATTATTAGCCTACCCTACTTTAAAAAATGCTTCAGCAGGGCAGCATAGATTTTCTCGATTCAGCCACAATAGGCAAGCTTTATCAAAATAAGCATGCTTTTTAATTCACTAAACAAACGATTCTGATTAAGGAATGTGGTGATTGTACGACAAAAAGTAAGTTAAATGATTCACTGGATTGAAGCCATAAACACCGGGAAGATGATAGATGGCTGCTTTATCCATGTCAGTTTTTCTTTTTCAGCAACGACACTAGACATTTATAGCTACAGGAAATATTAGCAAAACATTCTACTCATTTTAGACACGATATTTTTAGCAAAGATTGATCTAGATGGTGGTAGTTCTGTAAAATCTCAGATCTTCTGCGCTATTTATTAAGGCCGCCCGCCATCTCAGGAAATGTCTTAAAAAAAGGCCAATGCGTCATAAAAATATCAGTATGCAGTTTAGTTTTTTTTCTTTTTCAAGAAATGATCCAAAGGAACTTACAAGGGTCGATGGTCCATTCATTCCATCCTCTTCCAGCAGCAACAGGACTTAGCAATAATAACAGTTCTAGGAATAACTGTAGCAGTGCTATCCTGGGTCTGATCCTTATACTGCCCAATCCCCTCATTTCCGCACAGCAAAACAAACAAGTGAAACTCTCGTAGCGAACTACTTTCCAGTTCTCTTGCCTCAGCTCGATGTTGCTTCCTTATAGGTATTCCTAGAGGCTAGAGCCAACAAAGACCACGCACAACTTCGCTCTCCCACTTCTGCAAATGCCACGCTGAAAAAAACCGTTCTTTTCGCTTGATTTGAATAATAAGTGACTGTTCAAAACACTGGACCGACGCGAGTCCTTCTATAGGTCGAAAGCGAACAGGCAACGCGCTAGTGGCCCCGAATAACATCGAAAGAGGATCGGTTCCGGATCACTGGTCCTAACAGCTGTTTTAAAAAAAATAGCACTTCCACAACAGTTTTTAAAACAAATATATGACATAGCAGGAAAAATGAAGGATGAAGATTTTAATGGCAATAGCAATGCAGCCAGATGGCCGACACTTTTAAATGCTTTCACAATAAGCTGTTGCAGGTGCTCTGCTAGCAAATGAGCTGACAAATTCAGAAGTTCTTCAAGGTGGCCGTTTAATGATGAAATTCACGAAGCGCATCAAAACCTCAAATCAATGGCTTACTCCATTTTAAAGTTCCAGTCACAGCCCGCGTGATCATAATTCGGGAAAGAGCAGGATTTGAAACCTAATTTCATCTGTTAAACCTACCTTACACAAATAATTGCAATGGCAGAACTTCGATTTCCTGCCCCCACTTTCTAAAATTACAGAACAGACTGAAACTCGATCTATAACAAGAAGTGAGCAGTTTACGTTTTGTATGAGCATGACAAGAAAAAAAAAAAAATATCGTGATGAAGTGAATTCATAAATGATGAAGCTAATGTGCCCATAGCTGAAATTTGGAAAAAGCTAGGAAGCCGGAAGCATATTGAGTGCTCTTGTGCGAATTCACAGACTGGAACTAATTCACATCTCTTTCTCTGTCCTGACCAGTAGCCTCAGTTTAGATCCTAAAAAAGCTAAAAGGTAGAAATCTTAGAAGTTCAACCTAAAGTAAATGAAAACAATTTTAGTTCCTATAGTGGCCTAACTTATGACCTCTAAACCATGTTCAGACTGATTGTATGGTTCACCATCCAGAAAACCTGCAGTCCATAAATTCTGGCACAAGTTCAGTGAGTAATTTGAATCAAATGCTCCGAAATGAACTCCCGAGCTTTGAAATCCCATGTTCTATGACCTTAGCTCCAGAAAAAAACCACCAGCTTAATTTGTACCGAAGTAAAACGCCCGATAGTTCAAGGCAAAAGCGTAGATCTAGTTTTCAGTACTTACCCGACCTACAATCCCAATCCAGATTTAAGCTGATCTTTTAACTTTCGGTTTCTGGATCTTGCAGCTTTCAGTTGCCATAGCATTTTTTAGCTAAAGCGCATAATCATGCTAGTCTCTTGTTCACACCACTATTTCAGTTTTCATATAACTATTGTTTATTCTCGATTGCATTAGATCGACAGAATACCACAATATGGGAAATTATAGAAAAACCTATTGAAATATTGTCTGTTCAAGAAATTTGAAGAATCTAGCTTTGCGTTAAATTTTTGCGAACCCACGATGACTGAATAGGTCGAAACAAATAGAAAATAGCGATAATTCCTCACGATGATCGTATGGCCTGTCCTGCATTTGTAAACCACATGCTTCCACTTTACACAAGCCTGGTTTAGGATGCGGTGAGATTATTGAAAAGATTGTTTTGTTTGCCAGGCATCTTATCGCTTTAAACGTGAAATAAAATCTCAAAAATCTGAGCTTGTAGCTCACAAAGTACTAGAGCTACAAAATTACTAGGATTTGAGTTTCTGGGGAACTAAGTCTGAAAACTAATTTTAGGCTAATCTTTTGTATCGTTTAGAAATCTCAGTTTCCGAACTTTGTTTTATTTCTTCTGAGCTGAATCACCTCCAATATTAGGTCACCGAGAAGTTACAGAGTTAGATTTGAAGTTCTTCGTTCTACTTCGTTTTTTAAAGAAAAATTTCAACTATCCGGCTATCTCCATTCTCGCTCTAATATCAGCCTGAGCTGGGATGTGAGGCTTTAAATTAGAGAAAAAGCCTAATTTATCCCCTTAACCATGCACTTTTCTCAGGATTTCAGCCTCCTTTTTTGTTCTTTTGGCGAGACATCAGGATAAACAAAAACCAATAAAAATGTGCATACAGATATGGGTTTGCTATAAATTATTGCAGAACTGATTAAAAGCAATAGAAGCTTATCGTGCGTAAGAAAATCCTAACCGCATGAAATTAACAAAAAAATTTTCCATGGCGCGTTTTTAGCCGCACCAAACAAAAGAGTAAAAAACTCTTTCCCAGTCAAATTTTAAATTGAGCCGAAAAGGCAGATCGGTGCATATGAAGTAGTATTTTAAAAGTAAATAGCGCTGTGACAACTTCTGGACTTTTCGTACTCCAAGTTCGCAAGCAGCAGAAATATACTATACATGCAATGCGTCTTTGTCCTTTAGCATACGATTATGCATTATCGACAAAATTTTTCAGTTTCTTTGCAGGATATCTTCTGTTTGTATATTTTTGACAGAAATAATGTCTTATAGACTGAAATACATAATTGAAATAAACTATAAGCTGATGAGATTGAAAAAAAAATTAAAAAAAAGAGACAGTCGTGCGCTTCGCACCTAGAAATTTTTTGTGCGAGTATAATTTCATAAAGAAAACAGTGAAAAAAATTTTCTTATTTACCATTTAGTCGTTCAGCCTATCATTACGCCAAAATCCCCTAGGTATTCCCTCTCAGTCACAAGCGGAGGCACTTAGGATTAGCCCAAGTGATAGCAAATGTCAACATCAACCATTCACTGGCAAGGCTATCGATTACTTTTGCATAAAAACAAGTTGATGGCTAGTTTGATCCCAAGCGTACGCCAGTACCAATTTACCTCCGAAAAGAATGAACGAGTAGTACAGGAACTGGTTATTCACCGGCGGAGTCGAGCCTTCATCTACTTACTGTGGAATAACTTTGCTACCCCAGTGCTAACTGAGAAATATGAAGGATGCTTATCATGTTTGTAAATTTATCATAGATATTAATAATAATACATAATGGGACAAGAAGTTGTGATAAGGGCTAATTTTTGGATTTAAAAAAAAAACCTAGTTAACTCTGTCCTTGCCTTGATTGTGTCGCTGATGTTTACATATACACAATTAAAAAATACACATACACATATTAATTGCACACCAATCTGCAAGAAAACAGTGCCGAAACTGTAAAAAATGGACCACAGTTCATTACAACTACAGGCATTCCTCCAAGAAGAGAAACAATTCAGAACAGTCAGGTAAACAGGATCTTCATACGTATCTTAAAATGATACGTGAACATTGGGGCTGATATGGTCAGCATGGGTTTTTTTTCAGAAACATGCAAATCTACCATCGACGCTTGCGTTATCATTGTGAGAGAAGAATGTTTGAAGGTCTTATAAAAAGGTGGAGATAAGTCCCTCCTAGCACAATAAAAACAGCAAGTTGCAGTGAAGCACTCGTTGCTCCGTTTAGGAGTACTAACATTCATCGCGAATGTTGCAATCTTCGCAAGAGAAGAGCGGGATGCTATAAAAATTACAGAGATGTACTTGGAGCGAGGTGGTGTAAAACGATGGCGGCTGCTAGCCTGTACTATGGCTCCGGCAAGAAGCAAACATTAATAAAGCTTTCTGTTTTTTGTTCTAAAAAGCATGCAAAAAGTCGTCTGATACTGATAAGAAAAAAGGCCCGTGGCTGATAAATCGTCAAATGTTTAAAAAGAAAAGAAGCCCAGCACCAAAAAATCGAAGAAATATCTAAGATTCTTTGCACGGTTCTCGAACATCAAAACATCAAGATCTGATAAGCCTCGCATATTCAGTGAGCCAGCAGAATTAAGACATCGCTAGCTAAAAACCCTCATAATGTTTCCTGACTTACCCATTCGGCATTGAAGAAATTAAACAATTTAATTATTGGAAACCTCCACAGTGTACGGCCACTGTGAATTTTGCATGAATGCTGTGTCCGTAAGATGTACTCTGAAATTCTTTGTATCAGCATGCGACACCTAAGCATTTACTATAGCTGACTTTGCGTTTTTAGCGAACTACGATAGAATGCTGGTAAAATTCCTGTTTTTTGGGTTTTCTAATTATTAAAAGAAAAAGATGACAAGTGTTGCAGCTTCTTTCAATTTTCCACCTTGTTCAATTCCCGAAATCTTTTCCCACCAAAAAAAATTTGTCTTGTTTGTTTCCTTTGGGCGCATGTAAGCGCTTATTTCAGATTGCAATAACCCTCGCAAAATTTCAGCTTCCTAACTTCTGTGGTTGCAAGATTAAAAGCTGGCGACAAAATTCACAAATACAAATACCGCTAGACTTTTGACAATATGTATTTTGCTAAACCGCTGAAGGGCAATACAGCTGCACAAAAAAACGCATGGAAAAATTGGCTGTTTGAAAACAAATGAAATTCGAATAAAGTGACTATCAGATCTCATTTCCTCACGTTTCTCTCCTGCCAACTGATAAATTCAAATAAAATACACGAAAATTAGGGCGGCGTTATAACTACTGTATACGAACTAAGAGTAACAGAACAAAATGTAAATGAGAAGCTTGGCAAAAAAGCCGAGAAGCTGTTGGAAATTTCATTCTTCTTCGTGCGCTTAGCGTCCTGATGGTTCTCAAACTTTCCGCTCCTTGTGGAGAGTGTTGTACTGTTGCTTGCTCATTTGTCTTTCTGAGAGGCGATTAGGTGTTTCGAACTTCGAAAAAAACATGAAGTAATATTTAGAAAAGCACATATTTCCAAAATGCTTTTGCAATTTCTCATGCTGCTGCTTCTGAATCACAAAACAAATTACGCATTCTTCTGATTTATAGCTGTATTACTCCCAGTTTGTGTTTAAAATCCGTCAGTAACAAAATAGTCCTCCTTTCCTCCTACACTTTGTCAACAGTGAAGTGATACAGGAGTATGTCGGAATCAAGTTCCTTTTGCTTTCAATGCAAATTTCAGAAGAAAGAAAAGTTAATTGTTTTGGATGGACACCGGCAATTAGCTATCACTTGGTAATTTCCGAAGTCTTTCGCTTTTACACAGGATAAAATGTTGCAGGTTCTGATTCATGCGCTCGCAGTAGCTTATCTGTGCTTCTCAACAACACCCATTCCCCTTCTACCCTCACCTCCTCAATATCCCACCGAGAAGTCCACGTTTCGGATCAATATGCCAGATGCAACTTTAGAAGTGACTTGGCAAGCTATTTCTTAGTCATCTTGAAAAAGAAGAGGAAACCAAAACAGGTTTTCGTACCAAAAAATTTTTACTGTAAATCAGAAGAATGCGTAATTTGTTTTGTGATTCAGCAGCAGCAGCATGAGAAACCGCAAAAGCATTTTGGAAATATGTACTTTTCTAAATACTACTTCATGTTTTTTCGAAGTTCGAAACACCTAATCGCCTTTCACAAACACAAAATGGTCGAGTACAGCACTCTTCACAAGGAGCGAAAAGTCTGAGAACCATCAGGACGCTAAGCGCATGAAGAATGAAATTTCCCACACCTCCTAGACTTTTTTGCCAAGCTTCTCATTTACATTTTGTTCCGTTACTCTTAGTTCGTTCTGCAATGCAAATACTTGTAAACGAATTGCTCTCAAATATAGAGAGCCGAATCTCTAAAGATTTTTTTTTCTAAACTTTTCGCATTCAGATGTGATACCATTCAGAATTCAGATCATCCAATTCTTTTTTCATTTAGCAGACGTCATTGTTTGAACAATACTATGAATATATTCTAATTCTCCTATTATAAATAGCCATCTTATTTTTAGCCGCAAGTCTTTTGTCGGATTACGCATCGTATTTAAGTGATTACGTGCTTGCAAAAATAAATGAAGTTTCAAAATTCTTGAAAACTAGAAAAAAAAATGGAAAAGAAAGTTCGGTGAAGAAGGCTGAAGCTAAGTGTGCAGCGAACTAATCGTTCACTGAACTAAATCGCTTGTTAAGCAGAGTTGGACTGGCATTCAGCAGCCAGCAAAGATTTATTATACTCCTGAACGCTAAAGCAAAAAACAAGCAACTCATTAAAATTGAACTAAAAATCTTCTCCCTTACTGAAGCAAAAAGTCTGGAAACTCAGGAACATTACCTGCAACAAAAGCAAAGCCACCAAAACGCTGAAAATTTCATCTGACAAAGGAGGCAAGGATGAAAAGAAATCATTTTTTCGATTTCTCTCCCCCTTGCTTCTTTTTCGTCTTTCCCTCAACGAACACATTTACGCATCTAGATATTCCAGAGCGGAACAAACAGTCATTCGAGATTTTTGTGTTATTCACTAGACTATTTAAAAACAAATCATACCGTGGACCTGCCTGGTCTGGTTAATTCGTCAACCTGCAGCAATTTATTGCATAAAGTATATGCATGCAGTTGCCTGTTTAGCACCACCATCATCGTTAGGCACTTGAACAAAAGTTGGTACTTTCAGACTCATTGTTGTTATTGTAATGCGTGCTTTGGAGAATTTCAGCTGATACAGACTTCGCAAAATTTTGCGATTTCCAACTATTCCAATTTATAGCATTTAAATCTCTTCTGTCTGAACAATCCGACGCTGCGTATATCGAAACAAAATGTGACCATTTCGCCCCATCCTGTGCTTCCTCATAAGTTCGCACTGATAACATTAACATTGGATCAGTTCATATGTGAGGGGTCATTTAGTGGTTCGGCATATAAACGAGTTTCTAACAATGCCGAAAAAGTTTAATGTTTTAGCAGTGCTGAATCAATGGAACCACAAAAAAAAACGACGATTCCTTCGAGGTGATTTATCGATGGGGCTGTAAATAACACCGCCTACCTAGTTCATAGCACTGAGCTTTTAGCACCTCTTGCAAGATTTAGACTAAACGATTTAAGCTAGACACCAAAAGATATCATTTCTTCTTTCTCCCTCACACACAGACATACATACGTACATACGCACGTACTACCGACACCCTCCCATTACATAACACATTTACGAATTCTTCAACAACGAACTAAAAATTGAAAAAAGCCGCTGAGAGTTGTACAGCATTCGAACTTTTCTCGTTTAAATTGCCCAGTTTACGTTTTACTATTTAAATTCTACTGGAACGGTCAAAATGTAACAGCGTATCCAGCAGACAGAGAAAGCAGTTTCCATGTTTCTCATGGTAACGAGCGAAAAGCTGGTAGAAAGTGAACTTCTCCTGAACCAGTGTCTATGTTGCGCTGAACTAAAGAGAACTGATGAGGAAAGCGCTAAATTTAGCCAAATTTGCTAGATGTCAGCTACATCGACGAAAGGCAGTTTTAGATGGATTCTCGCTAATGTTGAAGTGCCCACTGCCAAGCAGTGCGAGGATAGTTTAACAAAATCCGCTGCAGCTAGTCTGATAACTTCTTTTGCAAAAATAACTCAAAGAACAGTTTTCTCTCGTGAAACTAGCAACCAAACTTTTTGCAAAAGTATTCGCAAGCAGGAAGTTCTGAAATTGAAAGGATATATTGAATTATTCTATTTGAAATACCATAAGTGGAAGACATGCAACTCGCTCCATTTCTGCACTAAGCATATATAAATTGAACCGAATTACGATCAGGTTTACGTGCGCGAGGTTCTGCAAGGTAGTAGCAGCAGTAAGAGCAGCCACAGCAGGAGAAGCAGTTTTCGTATGCTGCTTCGTGCTCGCTCTCCACCACCTGTTCTTGTTTTCTTTAACACAGCATTTTTTGAGAAATTTCTTCAGACACTGTGCAGCACAACGAATCAGAGTTTAAACTGCAATGTCTCATGAAAAACGACCAAAATTTCTGCATTTTTGAGAATAATACCCTAACTGTTAGCACTTAATTGAGTGCGCAAACAATTTCACTTTGGATCGCTAATAATTCAACCCAATCATGACAACTACAATGAAAGAATTTTGTCAGCAACACATGCGTTCAGTAGAATTTGTGCAACTGGCGTGGAAATTACATCTTGCTGTGTTTACAAAACCAAGTGTAGATAATCAGTGAAGGAAGCATTATAGTAATGGAAAGAGGTAATCATTACACTAATGAAGGAAAGGTTAAAGAAAATACAGCTGAAAATGGATGAAAGATAGCAGAAATATTAGTCATGTTATAGATGAAAATATAAAATATTATTAAAAAGCTGGATGAACAAAAATGTTTTGATCCATTGAGTCATAAACATTCTACTCAGCACCACAAGCGAGAAGGAGAGGTTTCTTTCCAGCTGGTACTATCGGAGTAGAAGAAATTACTAGGGAACGAAATAGAAAAAACTGTTACGGTTTTAAAAGAAAGAAGCGTAGTACCCATAAGTTAGCAATTCCGACCATTCTCCCCCAGAAATTTTGGATAAAAAGAAAATTAGTTGAGCACTCAACACTCAAGTGGTTCATAGAGCAAAATTCTGTTATGTTGCTTTGTTTTACTGAAGTTAGCCTGCGTCAGTGAAGCACAGTAGAGTGGTGTACGCCGGTGTTTTATAATTGTTTTCGTAATTAGCGTATTAGACAGCAACATTCATCCACACATTTGCACAGGGGAAGCGCGATATCAAAGGTCGCTAATGAGGAGTTGCGACCGCGAACGGACCATATTTAAGGAGAGTAATCCGGCAAATTGCAAATTTGAAGAAGTCTGGGAGCGACAAACGGCGATATACACACGCGTAGTTGCACACCGAAATGCACCTTGCCGGAGGTGTGTATGTATGTGTAATGGGTGACGGGTCGGGAGGGCTCGGAATGTGCAGTCGGCATGGCATCAGAGCATGAACGCCGCGGCGCACTAAGACCCCGAAAATTTATCAGGGCGAGGGTTGCCCGGCGGCATTTAGCGGAGAGGGGACTCGCATCCCGACCCACCACCGTCGCCAACGCAATCGACTACAACAAAATAATTAACGCTTTCTTAATAGCCAAACCGCACTTCAAAAAGCGGAAACAAGTCACCGGAGCGCCCTTTCTCCTCCTCCTGCCCCTTTTCGCGCTCCCAGTTTTCCTTCCGTTCCTCAGCTTTGAACTGGCTAGCTGAGCCAGAAGAGCTTGTTTCGCCAGCCTTTTTGTTATAGAACCAGAAATAATCAAGGGCTGGTTCTGACAACGGGAAAGATTGCCGCGCAACCGCCCCGACGTTCCGCGAAAGGTCGGTTTGGGTGTTACTAGCAGTGCAGTAATTTGAGTCTAAAAGACTACCTGTAGTCTGCTATCCACCAGAAGATTTAGCACCTTTAAGTAAACATTGCTTACTAGTACTTTCAGCTTTAAGTCAACCTAATACTCAGTTTTGTCGCCCCCGAAGCCCTTCCGAATTTCAGTACATTTTAGCACTTTGCCGCCAATTCTGGCCTCATGTTGGAGCGCAAAGACTGTGTGGAATCTCGGTCGACCGATGGTCTAGATCAGACTAAATGCAGCACGGTTTTAGAACGATGGTAGAACTTTATGGCATTAACTTTAAAAGCTCAGCCTAAATACGAATGTTCGATAGGAACATCGATGCGTTGTTGAAGTAAGATTTGCAACGTTTACATCGTGCCTACAAATGAGCAAGGTCACCTCACGGCATAGCATCCTTTTGTTGATTTACTGCAATGAAAGCGGCAGGGGGTGTTTTTCACTGTTCTGAAAGATTACTTCATTTTCGTCGAGAACATTTTTTTTTTTGAATGCAACGCACAATGACATTGCTCGATCAAATTTACTACGGTGATTGTCCTTGTTCTTACACTTAACGTTTTTATTCTCACAATCTTATTTTCCAGCAAGTGAGATGTCAAGTGTGCCCAAGTCACATATCAGCCAACACGCCAATGGTGCCATTTGATACGTCAACCGCGTTCAGTGCACGCGGCTATCGCATCAACTGAGAATTACATCACTAAGAAGTGATGAAGTCAAACTGAGTGGAACTCGTCAAGGATCCCACGACAGATGTTATCTCTCAATGAACGACATCTGTTGCTTTCTTTGCTCGGCAGAAGACTGCAGATCAAATTTCTGAAGATCGCAGCATGAGCTTATTAGTGGCAGATACGACGCTTCTCAAGCTTGATTAAACAGGTTGCCGCTGTGGATAATTCATGCAAATTGGAAAATAGTGGAAATGTTGTAATGTCGGCATTAGTCGCGTCAAACGAAACAACTTGGCATAAAAAGAAAAAAAAACCAAGGCAAACGATAGATTCGAAAATGTAATGAATTGCAATGTTCCGCTTGGCGGCAATAATGATGGTTCTTGCGATATTGTGAACGGTACTGCCATTTGGACAGCGGTCGGTAAGCGCAATCATCAAAAAAGCTACTTTGCATCGAATATCAAAAAAAGCTTCCTTTGCTACAGACTGGCAATGACTTCTTTTGTGGAGACTATGACCGGAATGCGATCGTTTTGCCTGCTGCTTACTCCCAACCACCAGCTTTCTCAAACGCGCCGGCTTGTTCTCTCTTGTTATACACATAACAAAATATGAATGTGATACGATGGTGGGGCGCCAACAAAACACGCAAAAGCAGCAGCAGTACAACTCTTCATGAATGAAAAGCTGTCTTGGCAACTCGAACAGTCCAGTTTTCGTAATCCAGAGAGCCTGGTCCAAAGCAGTGTAAAATAAAAAATTATGTGACTTACAAGTTACTGGGGCTGTCGGAATCGGTTCTTCTTGTTGCTCCTTGACTGGATAGCACTGCGTCTCATCGGAACCATCCGCGCAGTCTATTCTCCTATCACACCAGGCACTTTGTTCTATGCATTGCCCGTTCTTACATTGGTACTGGTCATTACTGCAAATCGTACCTGCATCTACCACCTCATACCGTTCCCGAACATCAGCACCCGGAGGGACGTCGACCTGCAAATACTATGTGTGCTGATAAAGCTTGGCAGACAAGACCAGCTACCGCTCATTCATTGTCCTCTCTCTCCCATTCAACAATCCTCTTGCAATTTTCTTTTCAAAGGTCAGCTGCCAACATCCCAACCTGCACTTTCACTTGCACGCACGTGACTTAGAGCATTCCGAAACTGAATTCAAATTCTTAGGCCCGTAGAATAACAAAGAATATCCTCACAAAATTTCAGCTTTCTAGCCTCACTAGTTTAGAAATTGCTTCCCGCCTAATACACCACTGACTTGTCCGTATGCACGACGTAAGAGCAAGTGAAAACTAGATCTGAAATTTTTGAATTGAACAGAGTTAGGGAAATCACCCGCGAAATTCCAGCTTTCTAGTCTGTTTGGTTCCTAAAACTGTCTTCCTTGAAAAACTGTTTTCCCTGTACGTGAGCAGTATGAGGACTTGAATATTCATTTTGCATTTGAAGACTCACCTTTAGTGCGAATTTGATTGCCAAAATTTCAGCTTCACAGCTTTTTTAGAGCTGGAAACCGGTATATGACCCAAACACGCACACACATACATACATACGTGATCTTTCGGGAATGTGCTTGTAGCGTTTGTTCGTTTTGCGATGAACTTTGATAATAGTCTCTGATACTTAGGTAAAAAAGCGGAAATTTAACAAGGAATCTGGGCCCCTTGTGCAATATTGAAAGCATAAAATCAGCTTTTACAAACGCCTACGCCTCATACACGCATACATTAGATTTATGGGTGCAAAACTGTCGGCATCCTCACTACGGGGAAATCATAATTCCGGAATCTGAGATTTCACGTGGCTTCGATAAATGCAGCAGTACAGTCCCTCTCGCTCCTCTATATGGGAAAAGGCTAACGAGGGCATTTCCAGCTTGTATGCATAACAAACTGTAAAGCAACGATTATTCGTACTGTTTACGATATTGTTGCTGCATGAAACATGCAAAAATGTGTTAAATCGCAACAGCATCCCTGATTTGAGTCGCTCCTGACTACATTATCATCTAAAGTTTTTATCAGTCGGCGATTATCATCTAAAGTTTTGGTTTTTTCTATCGTACATTTACCAGCATTTTTCAATATGAGTTCATTATACTAATGAGCCAGAATTACACAAGCAAAAAGTGTATGTAAACCCACTGTCTGATTAGTCCTGATTATTAACTCTAGGCTGCAATGCACCAGTCTTACTGATGCATTCATGCATTTTTGCATTAAACTTGAAACATTCAGGTCGCTAACTGTAGGATTGGTTGTTGCGCTACATTTACTTTGTGCGCTCTTTAGTATAAATCATCGTAAATTTTACATAAAGAATCATTAGTCACACGCATCAGACGGGTAGAATTCCTACAGCTGGAATTTGTTATGCACTGGCCGTTGAATTTCAAGAAAACAGTTGCGTAACTGCGTGATATTTGGACAGGAAACACTCCGTTAGAACTTTCGCTTTCTAGCTTTTTTGGTTTCCAAGTTAGCAATTTCCTCATCAAAAAATTCACGGGCCCGTTTGTGAGAGCCACGCATACCTAGAAGCTGAATTTGTAACGTCTAAGTTCAGTGTGCACCGGGGAAATACTTTCTGAATTTCTGCTCCAGCTTTTTCTGGCTCCCGAATAATTCCCCGTCAAAAATTTTGACGACCTGTACGTGAGAACCATGCACAATTCGGGCTGAATTTGAAATCCTCAAGTTCCATGTAGAAGTTAGGTAGTGCAAATACATGTGTAGAGTTATACCTATAGGGAGACATGTGCAAGCCTTCAACTTTGGGTTGATAGTCTGTAATTCTGACTAACAATGAATACACGCTGTTCTATTAGCTTGTGCAATAAAGATGTCCTAAATCAATCGCATCATCGGTCTCATAGCCGCTCGTCCAAAGTACAGTCTTCGTCCCTACACCTCAGCAAATAAAGTCCCTTTCACCTCTTCGTTTCCGGTTCAGAAAGTTCAGCGTCGGGAACAATGATGTAACAACTGGCGAGTGGGTCAACAAACAACGACGAAGACTTCAGATCAAGGCTTGATTTTATGAGATGGTACTGGATGCTGAAATAATAAAAGGGTTGTTGGAGCAGCAGCAAGAATTTTAAGCTTGTTATGCCGAATTTTCGAACCTTTGAGGCAGTCAATATCACAGCCACCAGACTTGGACAGTGGAACCGGCGAGAATCCAAATATAGCAGTGATTGAGAAAAGCACAACCGAGTTTGAATGTGCTGCAGAGGACGGCATTACATTCGATGCTTGGTACAAAAGGTTCGAAGATGTGTTTACGGTAGATGAAGTAAAATTAGACGATGCTGCTAGAGACAGACTTTTACTGCGAAAGCTAAGCACAACAGGCCAAAAAAAATATGTGAACTATATACTGGCAAAAAATCTTAGCTGTCTCATTCTCTGAAATGATAACCACCCTTGCGAATTTATTTGGGCCGCAAATCTCACAGTTCAATCGAAAATATCGTTACATGGAATTAATTAAGCAAGGAATTGATAATTTCGTAAAGTACGGAGGAACTGTAAATAAAGAATGCAAAAAATTTGGGCTAGGAGAACTGACTAGCGACCAGTTCAAATACCTCATTTTTATGCGTTTTTGCTGTGCAGCGCTATGGCAGCGCTGCTACAGCCAGCAAAAACGCATATTGT
>UYRT01000034.1:0-18591 GCA_900617915.1 Gongylonema pulchrum
ATATATATATATATATATACATATATATATATATATATCTTGGCTCTCATTATTTTTTCATCTTTTTAAGTAATTATTCGCTACAAGTAACATTTTCTTATGAATAATCAGTATTATTTTCACAATTTAATATGCTGCAAGAATTATTTCCTTCAATTTAATTTGAACTGTAATGGCTCTAAAACTTGGTCTCACTGGTACTTTTTTTTTCAGCATTTTTTGAGACTGCATGCTTACGATTCGAATTTCTCAATACACAATTCTTGTCACTTAATTACCAATCCGGTTCTTATTTTTAGTTTACACTGTCTCAACGTTGAAGGACGCTGCATGGGATAATTACGCTCGCTACTGCGAATGAATGAGGTCACTGCGAGTATGGCTAAGGACAGTACTAAAGATATGGGTAATTCAAGAAGTTATTAAGGATGACTGGGGATATTTGACAGGCTTATCTGAACACCTGGCGTAAAAAATAAGCTGCACAAAAGCATGTACACATTCTTCTTTTTTTGTTAAAAGTAATACTGTTCTGCAACACGACCTTCAATCTTTAGCAGTACACATAAAATATCGAGCTGTGGAAGAAAGTGCTGTAGGAATCTTAGCCAATTTTTGCATACAATGAAGAAAAAACAGGATAAGTCGTTTTATTAAAAATAATAATAATAATAGCTATAGTGACAACAGTAACAATAATAGCAATAATGATAATGATAATAATAGTAATAGTGAAAACAATATGCAGTAGTGTTGATAAGAAAGGAAGGAATAGTGATTATTACTACTATAACTATTAGAGAATACCAATAGTACTAGTAACAGCAACCCAGACAATGATGATACCCATAATATTAAAGGTTAATTGTTCCAGCGAGGGTTAGCCGCTTGCCTTAATGAAAGCCGATGGCATCGTTCTTTTTCAAAACCCCTGTTGTTGTTTCTACCTCTAACATTCTTCAGAAAAGTTCAAAGTCTATTTAGTTTTAAAAATTCTCACTTTCTGTAGTGAACAATGTTGTCTGAAGAAAACGACAGGCGCAGGGAATGGGAAGTGACCTTGAACTTCCCAGAAGGATGCCAAAGACAGAAATAACACCGCTAAAAAGACAATGATCACTAACGCTGATAAAGCGCAATAATATATCATTGCGTTAGTCTTCCTCAATGCGCCGCTGCTTTTGCACCGGATGACTTCAACTGAGTGACGTGGCTGTTGAGTTTGATGAATTACTCGGAGGCATCCGCCACAAAGATAGAAACTTATTGAAACTTCTTACAGCGATCTATGATTGCAACTGATTACAGCAGCAGCCGTACATCACTGAAACCATCGAAAATCGTCAGAATTTTATCAGATTCTAGTAAAGTCACTAACATGAGATAACCAACTGAATTGTTCAGGCGATCTTGATATTCTTGGCATTGGAAATATTTTTCTGGATAATGATCATGACGAGATGATGGTGCTCAAAAAAACACCAAGAATAACTTTAAGCTACTAAGCCCTTGCCAAGTACTTCTTTCGGCAAAACCACTGAACTGATAATCCCTCCAGCAAACGAAACGAACGCCAGGACCAACAGCAGAGTGATCATCTCTGATGCAGCATTAGACAGAGTAAATATGGAAATTGAAAAGTTGCCAGATGCATGAAAATCTTAAAAAAGCACACGCAGAAAAGCAAAGATTTAAGAAAAAAACTGTGAAAAGTTACTTCAGTTACCAGATTCTAAAAATAGGTGAAAAATGATAAACTACGCCAAAAAATGACGCAAAAAGTTCAAAAAATAAATAATTTTGGAGCTTGATTATGCGTTCGTTTAATATAAGCAAAAGAGAGGTAAAAGTGAACATAGGCAGTTCTATAATTTGATGATTATAGGCACGTGGGGAAGCTTTCGTATAAAATACGCAAGCAAAATATATGCAGTGATCAGCACGAAAACATATTTTGCATACATCACCCTCGCTGACCAGTACGTATGTTTTACATGATTCCCACTCCATTCCACACTATTTACTGTCTGTGTTTACAGCTCAGGGATGAAACGTAGGCAGGCCTACCTAAATTACGCCCTATACGTGGCTAATTAACATATTATATATTTTTTTTTTCAATACATTTGCTGTTTAGCAATTTTCTCTCCCCCATCCCCTCCCCCATTTTTTTTTACATCCTCCAGATTCTGTCCGCTTCAAATCCCAACTTTCTTAATAATGGATGTTACACGATTGCTACCTTGGCTCGTTTGGGTCGAAGAGTACTTTCATTACAGTTTCATTCCTGCTACAGTTGCATTGTTTTTTGTACGTTTCCTCCCCATCCTTCCCTTCCTTCTCATTTTACATGTAAAACACACGTACGCAAAACACATATTTTATAGCAATAATTTTTTGTATTTCTGCACTCTTTATTCCAATGCATCCAGAATTCCACTACAGTTAATAGAATACGACTGCAAGTTGAAAATGCGCATTTTGCATATATTCTAAAATTTGTGTGGAATTTGGGCAGTGATAGCGAATTTTATTGTTTCCATACGCTTTGCATCGGAAGGTGATTGCGTCAGTGGTTTTTATTTGGTTTTCTTTGTCTCTGTAAATGTGGTGAGTGATATTTTCAATTGCTGGAAAAATTCTCACTGTTTGTTAGCAGTGAGCATCAATTTCTTTCCTTTTTTCTGGTTGTAGAAGCTTCCGACATTTTTATGCTCGCTGATGAGGATTCATGCGTTCCTCTTCGCTAAAGTCAACGACGCAGCCAGGGGTTTTTTTGACGCAGTTTAAAGAGTAATTCCCAATTTCTTTCTTTTTTCTTTCTTCCTTGCATTTCCCTTGTAGTTCAAATTTCGATCTAACGCTACTCTGCGTATTTGTCTTTTTTTTTTTTTTTGAATTATAATGAATTCCGGTGAGTGTCGCTTTTTAGTGAGAGGTATTCGCGAGAAAGAAAACGACCAATTTCTGGTGGCCTCTAGGATGGCACACATACATCGAACAGGTGACAGGAGTTAACTGAGGTGCTCGGTGTGTGAAAACATTATAGTAAATTGAAGTTTTTACAGGAATTAAAATAAAGGAAAGTAGAAATGAGAATGAGGATAGAAAGCGAGTAAGAAGAAAAGGAAGGAAAAATAGAAGTTATTCAGGCAGAACAGATACACAACATTCTGGTGGGTTCAGAAGAGGTTATCCATCCCCTCACCTTGCCTGTTGAGGATGTCTGGATTTGGGAAAGATTAGAAGACTGGGAGGGAAGGGGCCGGGAATCCATAACGTAGTATAATGATGATTTATCTGTGACATCACTAACATGGGATACCCTCACACCGATTTTTGTCCCAATGGTCTTGATAACAAATCGATGTGCAGTTTTCTTTTGCAGCGATAATATGCATTTGACAAGCATGACTATAATTTCTTTGCGTAAGATTTGTTGTTGGAAGTGAAGAGGAGGAGCAGAGAAACGATGTGCAAATAAATCTACGGAAAAACGCATTGAGCAAGATGTGATCGTTCCCTCATTTTTCCACGGTGCTGACATTGGCTGCTATTGGAAAGAAACCCATCAGCCAAACCAGTGCTCAGCTGTTTTTTGATCAGTTAGCAGTAAGCCTTTAGTGGATAGATATATCAAGTATAATGGAGAACTAACGGAGGTTCTAGGCTGATTGGAATTTTTCTTGGAATTGCATCTTTTTTTCTAGCTTTGCACTTTGAGCTGAATCATCCTTGCACAGGAAAGAGGGAATGATTGTTTGTATATTATATATATGGTATATGCATGGGGTACCGGTACTGATAGCCCGATTGGACTTGGTAATTATAAAAAATATGCATGGTACGTCTATGAGAATGATTCAGCTTCAAATGCACATAATTGTTATTTTTATCAACTACAATTTACAGTTCATTTCTCCAGCCGTACAGATAAATAGTTTACTTGTTGTTTTGGCCACTGCTGCAATAGTTGCTGATCAGTCCGCTGGCGTTTCTGATGTTCGTTTTGTTTCTCGAAGAAATTACTAATGCAACGGTTTTCCGGGCAAATTCATTTGGCAAACAGCTTAAATCTGTTTCGAAATATCTGTAGTGTTTCGAACAAGCGTTGCCATTCCTAGAATATAATGAGATAACTGTAATATAAGGCCTTCAAATAATGTGTTTTTGCAAAGCTTCATTTTAAAAAACATGAAAATAACAGACAAGAAAAAGATTATTTCAGCGATAAGAGCTTCTCTCCGCAAACAGAGAATCGTAATGGAAATCGAGCGGACGCTTGTTGGTGCAATCGATCAGGGCACTTCCAGTAGCCGATTTCTGCTCTATCAACTACATCCACGTAAAATTGTTGCCAGCCATCAGGTCTATTTTTGCCTTTGTTCTTGAATTTTTCTGAAAACCCGGAAGCAGTAAAAATTCTCAAAATCGACAGTGCTGCTAGAGAAAGGTGAATGAAGGATATTGTGGGATTCGAAAACCAACATCCCCATAACATCTGTTATTTGAATCCTGAAAAAAATATGGCTGACTCTTAGGAAAACAAGTGAACTGATTTTGCTTCTCGAAGTCTGACCTTACGCGAAGCAGTAAAAAGTATCTGAGGCGCCTGATCTGACTGATACGTGAATTTATTTGCTCAGTTACTATCGATTTTTCTTCGAAAAAATTGGCAAAAGTTTGATAAAAGGATTACAGATCGAAATCCGGCAACAGTTCCCGCATCCAGGATGGGTGGAAATCGATCCAGATGAAATAACAAGTACCGTGACAGCCTGCATAGATCAGGGCTGCGAAAAAGCGAAACATGCTGGGTTTACTATTGCTGATATCAAAGCGGTTGGAATCTGCAATCAGCGAGGTTCTTACTGCCAAAATTTGATAGAACACATATAACTTCAGAAATTCAAAATTTACTAAAGTATGCGTTAAGAGCAAATTGGAGATTTGCAGTTCGAGACCGAAGGGCGTAGCACAATTGCACTTAACGTGTGGGAGCATCCTAGTAACATAATAACACCATTCTTGGTGCTTCTGGCAGTATGATTTTCATCATGATAGAACAGTTATTTCAATGTTTTGCTGATATTAGTATTATGATAACTAAACAAGAAGATGTGAACATTTAGAAACAACAATTTTATGGGACTGCGAAACAGGAAAAGCTCTTTATAATGCAATTGTTTGGCTGGACAGTCGTACCACCGAAACTGTCGACACCTTTATCGATAAAACATGTTGCAAGTAAAGTTTTTCCAAATCACTATTTTTTGGTACCATTCTGTGTAAAACGGAATCAAGCATCGTGACAACGACAAAAAAAAAAACAAAGTTATGAGTCGTAGTCCTCAACACAGTTATAAATGGTAGTCTTCAATCAAAGAGTCGAACCAAATGGACTGTGCTCACCTCTTCAATACCACTGAATTGGAGACAGTGACGTACGAATGCGAAATGTGAACAGTAATCAAAGTAAAAGAGCGAGCGCTGGTTGTGAGAGGCAGCGATGCAATGAAAGATGCTTGGAGTGTTTATACATGACTGTATAAACAGTCAGGTTTTCTGTCAGATAAAACGGCATACAGGATACCACTGCGACATGCAACAAAGTAAAATTCAGCGGAGAGAGTACGTTGATTACCTTTTTAACAAACGATGAATGTTGGGCATTACTACCGATTTATCGTGTGAAAGCAAGCGAAGAAATAATGCACATGCATCAGGCGGACGGTGAGAAGTAGCTAGAGGCATGCAGCTTTGAATCAAAAGGCCTGACGTAGCTGCACCGGGCATCCCATTTACTAACATTGGAACCCCTCAGTGACAGATCAATCGGTCTGGGTAATCTTCGTACATAAAGCTCAATCGCTTTCAATTTCGGCCTTACACCTTACATTAAAAAAGAAATTCTGGATATTTTCTTTTTCTTTAGGTATCGTTCCCTAAAACCAGCGTTTTGATTTAATTTAATGTTTTTAGATCTAAGGAACATTTCAAAGAAGTCACCGGGCTCCCAATACATCCGTACTTCAGCGCTTTGAAAATTCGATGGCTTCTGGATAACGTTGAAAAAGTAAAAGATGCTATGAAACGAGGTCGTTTTCTTACAGCGTCACAAAGTGTGGATTATTTCGTTATTCCTCAAAATTTCATCAAAAATCTTTGTTTTTCTCATAAATGTCACTCATTTTGACCTGAAATATAAAACTTGCAGAACATATTTTTAGGGAAATTAATGTTTGGAACGGTGGATACCTGGATACTGTATAATTTAACCGGAAAGCATGCTACCGATGTAACTAATGCCAGCAGAACACTACTTATGTCGCTCAAAACGCTGGACTGGTGCCCAAAGCTGTGCAATTTTTTTGAAATTCCAATGAGCATACTGCCAAAAATCCATCCATCTGCCGAGATATATGCCACTATTAGCATAGGTTTGTGCAGGAATGAAATAATTTAGACTTTTAACTTGCTCACTTGCTTACTTGCTTACTTGCTTGTTTACTTATTTACTTTCTTATTAGTAAGGGAATAAAGCAAGCTAAGCTGAACGAGGTAAATTATGCTCCAAATTATGTTAGTCATGGCGGAGTAAATTATGTTATTTATATATCCACTACTACAGCAGATACACTAACAGTAGTGCGCGTGAGGGGTCCATACAACCACAGTTTTTGCGATCAGCTGCTACAGGATCATAATAGGTAAACGCGGTAAAACACGCAGTACTAAAAAGTATTTGCTAAAAAGTATTTAAATACTAAGATTAAATTTACCCTGTCTGATTTAAGGTACCCTCAAAGGAGTACCAATATCGGGCTGTTTGGGTGACCAGCAGGCGGCTATGTTTGGTGAGCACTGCTTAATGCCTGGCGAAACGAAATGCACGTACGGAACAGGAACATTTATGCTTACCAATACAGGAAGTAAGCTGGTCATCAGTCGCAATGGACTGCTAACAACGGTCGCTTACTGGGTGCGTCAATTTGAATTTAGTAAAAATTTTCCAAAAAAAGCAACAAAAAAATTCAATTGACAAATTTTATTCTGGCTTGATATAATAAGGGGAAGGCCAAATTAAGCTCTTAGGAAGGACCAAATTATTAAAAATTTGTGAATGTGATTTTGCTTGATTAGTGATCAGATCGAGATGAAGGCATAATTTGTGAACCTCGTACTGAATTGGTAGCCGCAACTTGTTGTGAATCGTAATCGGATTCGTAACATTCGTAAACATTAAGTCATAGCTATAACCGTAGTGAAACCATAACCGAGCAACATTCGTAGTCTAAATCACAACCGTAGCTGTAGTGAAACCATAAGCAGTGAAACTAGTAACTGTAATGAAATCTAGTCGTGGTAAACGGTAATCGATAGAATTCTTAACTATGATGAAATTGCAACTATAGCCGTAGTAAATTGGTGGCCAATCAAATACCCTCTCTCCTCTCTTGACTTTAAATACCCACACCTCAAAGATTAATTTCGGTACTTTCAGCTCGGTACAAAAGCGCCAGTTTGCTATGCGCTCGAAGGTTCGGGCTCCATCGGTGGCAATGCAATTCAGTTTCTGCGCGATAATTTACAGATCATAAAAGTGCGTCATTTTCAGAGCATATGATAACTTGTTTGTGAATTAATAGTTAACTCAGGTATTTTCTGTTATTTCCAGAACAAGCAATCAACATCTTAACAGAGCAGTAGTACATCGGGATTTTGTGATTACGGTCGTTTACTAGTTGTGGAAACATTCCTCTTCATCTGATTTTTTCGTATAATTTCATAGGCATACGTATGTTATAACTAATGTCTCCATTGGATGAGGCCCCCTTCAATGAAATTTGGCAATACCTTTTTTTTGTTGTTCATAGATATTCTTATTCAAAATATGAGCTTTTGATCCTCCAAATGGTCAGGATGGACTTTCAAAAAGCATATGATTTCGCAGCCCCACCCTTGTATCTTTTGAGCCATTGAAAGCAGCAGAGCTTTTATGAAGACAAATCAAATCACTCAACGACATATCTGCTGGTAGAGTAAATGCTTTTGCTGAAACAGCAAATGTAACCCAATGACAAGCCATGTTTTGAAGATTCCGCAAGTTGTTCCTAGAATTATGCATAAGCACGGGACTAGCAATTTGCAAAGCGCGATGAATAGTCAGCTAGCGCAAAGATCCAAAGAAAAAATCTTGGCCGGTCTCAAAAATTTAATATTCCAGTAACTTCTCCTTGACTTTTAAATAGATTGTGATTTCGCGCAGAGAACCGTTGAGCTAATAATTCATTACGAGACAAGATGAATGTCAGAGTCACCAGCAGGTTGACCACCAGTAGCGGTCACAGTGTCTGGAAATTTTAAAAACTGCACTTTGTGGGAAACTAGGCAATGAAATACAACTGACCAAGTATTCCAAGAATAAATAACTTAGGCCTTTTTTTCATATTCGCAAAATTTATTGTTATTTCATCTAGAAATATTAGAATCTAGAACCTGCCCAGTTCAACTAATCATTGTAGGATGTTTCTGAAGTAGAACCAGCAGCAGCATCAGTGCCTGAAACAGATGGTGTTGTATTCGTTCCCTGCTTCACGGGCCTTTATACTCCCCATTGGGATTCATCCGCTCGTGGTACCATTTGTGGCTTGGTACAGACAACCACCCGAGCACACATCATCCGAGCTGCTCTTGAAGCTATTTGCTTCCAGACAGAAGAAATGGTCAGGTCTGCAGAAATGGATTTGAGCCATGAGCAAAAAATCATGGAATTAAAGGTTAGTTGCCATTTACCGTGCTTTGTTAAGCATTAATTCACATAGTTTCTGTCGTTAAAAATCTGGAGTGCAAGATGTATAAGTATCATATTCTAGGTGAGATCCTCCTTTCTGCAGTGATACTTCAAAGTCGTCGTTTTTCAAAAGTAGATCCACAGATCCTCTGCCTGTATAATAGAGAGAGCTATAGAGCGAAGGATGCTTGGTGCGCCTCTTCTTCGCCATACAAACGTTTAGACTCTCTGCCAGACAAGCGGCGTGTAGGATATCATTGCAACCATGCAAGAAAGTAAAATCCGATGAGCAGGGGCATGTTACTCACCATTTTGACAACTGTTGCTTGGCATATATTAGTAAACGATTCCTGTGAGGAAGTAAATGATCACTCGAGTGACCCTCGAAGAAATGGCGCGCACATCGAACGCTGAATACTAGATGGAGGCACTCAACCCAGGATCGAAAGACAGCATAGCTACCACAGCTTATGTGAGCTTTCCGGTATCATTACTAGTACGGAATACTCCATTCGGTCCTAATAATCCTGGTATATCCTTATCCAGTAATGAATAGCGGTGTGCATTGAAAACAAGACGATCATGCGTTTTTCACTGCGATCAGCTCTTGTTCCTGCGATTAAGGCAGTGTTGCATGATCCCAGAGGATCTAATATTCGAGATTATTCTAATTTAGGGCGCAAATTGCAGGTCGATGGCGGCATAACAGTGAATGGATTATTTATGCAATTGTTAGCTGATAATCTCGGGATAAATGTGATCAAGTCGACGCATACGGAAGCTTCTTGTTGGGGTGCTGCAATGGCTGCTGCCATCGGTGCTCAAATTATCAGGTTTGTGCATGAAAAATTTCAAGATCTGAAAAATTTTCTGGGAGTTTCTTGTGTCTTCTAAAAGAATTAGCGAATTAACGGCCATCTCGAGTAAGTACTTTGGCCATTTAAAGATTCAGTGGTGCGTGTTGGGCTTTACCGTTCCGTTTTCATGCTGAAATGAATGAAAATGGCGTGATTGTCAGCAGTACCATTGAAGATTGTTTGAATAAGATTCAGCTGTGAATCAGAGCTGTTTCAGTTATCAAAGAGATTCAACGGTTTATTCTGGTAATGTTTGACTTCTAATGTTGTTTCAGTTTTGAGGAAGCCGAAAAATTCCGTGATAAAAATGCCGGAGTAAATTCGCCACAAATAAGCAGCGAAGAGCGAAAGCGACGCATTACACGGTGGCGAGAAGCAGTTCAGCGAGCCCGTGGCTGGATTCATTCATCATGACGAGCAAGAAAGCAAATGAGCGAATTCGGGGAAAGTTGTGCTTGAGCTCCTCAAACATGTGCATACAAAACCGTGCTCGATTCTTTAAATGACTATTGGTTGATCTTTGTATTATATTTATGCAGTGGTGTAGCCGAAAACCATGGTGTTTCTTTCATTGCGCATTTTTGCATATATGCAAATGCAAAAACGCACATTGTGACGAGCCCAGCATCCGTATGTATGTATGTCCGAGTATTTTAACTCGGCAACCAAGCAAGCCGCGGCGCCTAAATTTCTCCAGTGGGTTCCCGGCCAAGTGCCACCCCAGAGCCGCGACATCAAACTTCACGCGCGTCTGTTCCTTGCGTACGAACAAGTGAAAGTTTTGGATGGACAACGCTGATTCGGGAACCAGGAAAGCTGGAAGGCCGAAATTTTTAGGAGATGTTCCCTGCCATATAGTTGCACAGTTAATTTCCTGAACTTTGAGGATTAAGTGAAAATTTTTGGCGGAAATTCTAGCTACAATGATTCTAGCTACTGTAACGAAATACTGCGAAAACGCATAATCGCGCGGGCAGCCTGATGGGAGTCGCTACTGATAATGTGTTTCTATGTGTTTTTGCATGTATGCAAGTGCAACCCAGGCTGGAACGAACCAGACTGGCCGGTGCGATCGTGCATGCTAAACTTGCAGTCCGTTAACATCAGCGATGGTGCTTATGACGTATTTCAACAACTGGACTTATATTGGCTGTGTTTTGACCTTTTCCCACATGAAGAGAACAGAGCGTCGGCTGGGACGAAGGTGTTGCATTATGGAGCCGCTTGGACCTCCAGCGCATATGATTGTCAATTTTTTGCATAAAGCCCGGTCGTTTTTCAATTGAATGCAAATTGGAAAATGGCAAATTTGAAAAAAGTCGGAAAAAGGTATGAAATTTTCAAAACACATTCGTTTTTGAGTTCTAAAAATTGACTATTTCTCACATCTGCCTGCGGAAAATTCCAAATGCAAACTGAATTAGGACCGTGCGCGTATACAGAATATCCTTGCAAAGTTTCAGCTTTGCAGCTTCTCTGGTAAGTCAAATGGCCACTTCGCTACAAATATCTTTGAAGTGCCTTAGGTCATGATGCAAGTGCAAATCGAAACTCAATTTAGGTGCCCAATTTTGTATGCAAACATCAAATATTCCGACAAAATCTCAGCTACTGTTTTCCGGCTAATATTCGAGTGAGCACAGTGCCAGCTGCGAACTTTAATGCGACCATAAACGCGGTATAAGCATGTGCAGTAGCTGAATTTGAAATTTCTAGTTCAAACATACACAAAGAATATCTTTGCAAAACACGAGCTTTCTATCTTGTCTGCTTCTCGAAATCGTTTTCCGTCAAAAAAATTTACATATTTTTTCAGAGCTTCGTACTCGACATCTAGGCACGTATGAGAAAAGTTTTTAAAATGGGAAGGTGACGTACTGGTAGGAATATGACCCAAAATTTCAGCCTTCCAGCTTTTTTGGTTGCTGAGTTGAAAGTGGGTGACAAAGTTCACTCGTTTCCGAACACAAACATACATACACACACACACACACACTCACGAAGACGACTTCTCAGCAGCATGCATTTTTGCTTACTGTAACAAAAACGCATAATAAATAATGGCGCTCACCAGGTAGCCTCTGCTCTCATGAGTTTGTGCGGTTCTTGCGGGTTTTTGCCTGTTAATGATTTTTACTGCTTTACACCTTGTACTGTGAAAAAATAGTCGATACGTTGTTTGGTTGCTAAACTGCAAGATTTCCCAATAAAAATTTCATCAGTGCGTGCTGTTGCATACAAAAAATCAGTCATGCTTTGTCGCGTGCAAAATTCGGCATGGTAACACCACTGCTTGGCATTATATTGCATATGATCGGGCACAGTAAAAATCGAGTTTTGGCAGATTCATTAATTCCAAAAGACATATTTTATTCGACTAATTTTAAGCACAGCAGGTCAACTTCTCGAAAAACAGGCTTAATGCGGCAAAATTGTTGCATCTAATCGCAAAATGTAAAGTGTATAAATGTAGATGTGACTAGATTATGGCGTGAAATACTTCAAAACAAAGCTTTCGTCCTATTACCATATTTTGCTTTCGGATGCGTTTGCTGTAATATTCCTTGAAAATGCGTTCGTTTCGCAAGAAGTTTAGCTACTAGAAAAATATGATAACTCTTCACTATGTCACGTATGCTTCGCGTAAAGCATAACGAAAATTTCGGTTTACGAGCATTTAGCATTAATTATTCGTTGACGTCAACTGAGTTAGTATTGCTAAATAATCCGATTAATCTCATTCCCGGATTACTGCTCAAAAAAACCACACAGCGACCTACAAATAAATATAATTTGTTATCCGGCAAGCACGACTAGGAACCAGTTACGCAGCATCTGTTCAGTTTGTGGTTTTTTTGACTTATTTTTATTAAAATAATTTTATTCCTATATTTTTTGCGCATTTTTACTTTTTATTATAATGAGTAAACGGAATAACCAATAAGTAAGGTCGCTCTTCACATTTATTTTACTACTTTGACTGCTCCGGAATGCCCCAAATTTTTGAAGAAGACGAACTGTGGCGGGTTTCAACTCCTTTTAAATCTTTTTTGTGCTGTTGCACGCTACTGACGAGCTACTTCAGTGCTTTAGTTATCTATATGGTTTCTGGGCATACCGATGATCTAAGGCAAATTTTTATTTTTATTCTGTAAGCAAGAAAAGACAGATTTAACCAAAATAGACTGAAAAACGCACATTTCTCAAGAGCATTTGTTGATCTTTGTTTTAATTAGTAACATGTGCACTTTTAACCATTGAATTTTACATAGGCGTTAAACAAGTGCTGAAAATCTGCTGAAGCTTTTCAAGCATTTTCTTACCGCCAACAAAATTTCAAAAGTATTTTCCTGTCAAAGTGAACATGGAACGAAGCTTTTTGACGGCTTGTACATCTTGCAGCAGTTCTTTGGCGAAGTCTTGCTGAAAACTTCTAAAAGTCTATCCATACAGAATATTCATCCATCCATAGCTTTCGAAGTGATCTGGCTAAACATTCTCCTTTTTATATTTCAAATTTACGTGAATTTCAGCGTTTTGTTTATTGCTTATTGAATTCCTCTGTTTTTTTAGGAATTTTATTTGCTTTCAGATGCTTTTGAAAGAGCTTTTGCTGATAGTTGCGAGCAGCACCTTCTTAACTGCTTATCCAACAGATGCAACAACAAAAGCCACCGGTATCCAATAAACTGATGTTTATTTACTAATGCTTGAAACGGCTATTGATTCACTATTTGTGTGTACATTCATGCTCGAGCGGCTAGCGGTTTAGCTGACAACAGTAACATTTCTCTTCTCTTCATTTGGTGGTTGTTTTGACCAGTACCGTATCGGCCGATCGTTAGCCTTCTAGCATTCCTGACGTTTCCTCCATTATCTGAAGCGGTTACCGGTTCAAAGGCTCCACAAGCAAAAGAAATTTCGCATGCTCATTGACATAGCAGATTCAGCTGTGTGTACTGAGTGCCAGCACATCGTCTTAAAGCGTTGGTACTCTGAAGCCATGTTGAGATGCCTTGCTATCTTTCTCTCGGGCGTCGCTGCCTTTCAACGTGAGCGAATATGCAGAGGTTTCTGACTTGACTTCAGTAAAAAAGACGTACTAAATATATTGACTAGGTAGGAGAGGGTTTTGCGGCAGAAGGTAGAGGACGAAGAACGGGGACTAAAAACAAAAAGATTTTGTTGTTATTTCTAAAGTGTCACCTGCCAAGCCGCATTAGCAATTGAGCGAACTTAAAAAGTATAAACAAAGTTGAACTCAAGGTTTCATGTTATAAATTTGCTGGAAAAAATCATTTCCAGCAAAAGCGGCACAAAATTTGTCGAGCAAGCGACCAGCTGAGGATGTGTTTGCTGGCTCCAGTTCCAAAAAGTCCCGAAGCAACCAAACCGGAACAGGAGCAGAGCTTGGCCACAAACAGTTCAGTACCGACGCAGAATGCTGCAATCAAAATCACCCGTTGGTACAACGCAGTGAAATTTTGGCACAAATATTGAAGTACTTGGGAACAAAAGACCGAACACGTGTTGCGCAGTTTGTTTCCCTAGAATTATTTAAATTAATCGGGATTTTTGTGCTCTGTAGGGTACTCTTGGACAAACAAACAGCAAGAATTACCTTGAGCAATTTTTTCCCTTTTGCGCTGCATCAGTGAGAGAACAAAGCTAAGAGCTGAGATGTGCGCATGTAGTTTACTCACATGTGTGTGTATATGTACGTATTTACGTAGTGGAAATATGAGTGCTGATATGTGCAAGACATTAAGTGTGCTAAAAAATCGAAATATATTTGACACTAACGATGCACATCAGGCAGGCCTTTGCTATCATACGTTTTTGCAGTGTTTCATGCTGTAATAGGGGATGGTACTTGGCCAGAAAACCTATTGGAAAAAATTTAGCGCCGAAGCTCGCTTGGTTGCCGAGTTGAAATACTCCGATAAACGCACACACGTATATACATACATACATACACACACACACAAACACACACACTCACAAACATACATACCCACTGGGGTCGTCAGTATATGCGTTTTCGAATTTGCATATACGCAAAAACGCATAAAAAGAGCTAGATGAACAAGAATGTATCGGCTCTTGTTCCGTATACATCCGTATTCAGCACGACGATTGCTAGTACTGATATGTGCATAAGGGGCAAATTTTTCATTTTAATTAATTTTCCAAATTTTTCAATTTTCTTCACCTGTATGCTAATTTTTCAACTATATGCCGTGCGTACTTTGCGTACTTATTTGAATGCATGTGAGTGTAGGCGCATGTATTACGTGCATATGTATGCATTTGTATATGCTTGTCTGTGTTTGTACTGTTTTTGCATTTGACTATCTGATCGCCTAATTCAGCTCCGATACTACAAAAACTAGGAAGCTGTAATATACCCAGGGTCTCTGGCTGGAGCATCGAACATGGAATTTGCTTTCCAGCCCCTCAGTGTATTGGCATCTAACTTTCATCTCAAACTAAAACTAATTCTATGCTAAATTAGACAAAGTTTGCTAAATTTCTTTTCACACTAAGATTATTGTATTTTTTTTAAACCGAAAGTGGTGAGAACTTTAGTGGCTGCACTGTGAAGCCTAACCCTTCAGCAAACCAAAATTTTTTAAACGTACTATTTTGCAGAGGATCACTGGATGCCTGGCCGTATCTCAAGAGCATCGAGACTTTAAGGGTACGATCTAAGCGGTGCTGATGATTGATAGTAGTATTTGCTTCATTTCAGAGTGTGTAGATGCTGGAATCACGAAGTAAACAGACTGGAGAGAATACGCACTGCCAGCAAAATTTTAGTCACTGAATTTCGGCCTCGGTGTTTAAAGCCTCGAAAAATACATTTCAATGAAGGAAACCTGCTACTAAAACGGTATAACAGATATATCGAAAGCGGAGAAGCGGAAAAGGTGTGGATCTTTCAAATTACTACTCGTGGCACTCTGCTGATTTTTTAACGGCAAGGAAATTTAATTAAGAACAAGCTTAAGAGGCTCCGTCGTCCTTTTTACAAAAGTTGAAGGGTTTTGGAGCGCCTAGCATGCTAGCAACGCACTGGCCCATGATGTTTGTTTCATAGCAGAAGTAAAGAGCCTGAGAATTAGATTTTCCCAACGGTGACATCGAAATACAAAAGAAAGTAATTTTGTCTTAAAAAAATTGGTTTATTTCATTGCATGATTGCCCTCTGAATTTTGAAGAAGAAAAGGCTGAACGAAAGAGCATAAAAGAGAAGAAAGAAAAAGCTTTCTTGGGCCCTGAGACACGTTGCATTCAACATGCAGCGATGCTTCGTTAGGAAATACTGTTGCACAATTTCCCGTAACAAAAGTCAACTTTTCATTAACTTTGACAGTCTGCCAAGCAGGTGTTCACTAGCTCCGTTGTTGTTTCATTATTGCACTTCTTTTCACTGATACTGATAGTGCATCTTATTTTCTTATTCTGAACTTTTTTGTACGCTTATTCCTGTATAGCCGTTCAAGTCGCTTGAAAGACTTCAAGGAATTCATGTAATTTTTCCAGGAAGTGGCTTGGCTCCCAGAACTCGCGATTATCTTCCGGAGCCTTTACCGAGGACCCTTACTTATGTCTGGTTTAATGACTTTGCTACGGAACAGCAGAATATTCGCCACCGGACCATCTTACAGATGTTCGAACTCAGATATTTATCTAATTCATTTAACTGCAAGCGCATAAGATGCTAGATCTAGCCAGCTACCAAAAATTTGATGTAGTGTGTTAGTTTCAGTATCGCTTGAACACATGAAATCAGTTTATAAAAATTTCCCTTAGCAAAACCACAGAGATACATAGGCATGGAATTGCTTAAATGCGCCGCTGCTCCAGCGAAGGTCAATCTGCAAAAAGGCGACGTAGAGACCATTTCCTTTCTCTCCGCTACGCAATTCTCTGGGCGCCTATCTTCCAACAGTGAGGAAAGTTGTCATCTCAGCTTGATCGTTTAGCCAAAATGGTGGTTCTTATCGCCAGACGAGTTGAACTGCCAATGGCGCGATTGGCAACATTTTCTAGTTACTTTCATCTTCTGATTGGCTTTCTGCCGGTAATCCTGGAGCTCGTTTCGCCTTCGTGGAACATTGCCAGTTAAGTTCTTAAGAAGTAGATGCTTGGGAATAGTTAAGCCTTTTGAGATACCGCTGGTTATAAACATCATGCTTTAGACAATGTCGCTTTTAAGCCGCTATGGGGTGAGCAATCGACTATGAGCAAAATTAGTTGTTTCTCTGAAACATAACGCTTTTTACTTGGTAAACATATCAAAAAAGCGATTAAAACGATATAAAACCATCACGGGTTTTGCAAGTATGAAAAAATGTGCTGCTATTTTGTTTGACGTCGCAATATTACGCGTCATTGCATCTTATGCAAATGCAAAAACGTATATTGTCAAGGAATTGTCCATGCGCTTGTTTGTATGCCTCTATGTTTTTTTTTTCGGAAGTAAGTAAGTTTTGTCACCCATTTTTAGCACGCAAGAAAGCTGGGAAACTGGAATTCTAAGAGCATATTCCCAGCGAATGCCGCCCCATGTTCTAAAATGCTTATATGTGCTTAAATCTCACGTACTGACGCCTGAAGCAAACATGCAAATTCTTTGACGGAATTCGTTTTCGGGACAGGTAAACGTAGGAAGCTATTGCTTTGCAGGACTACATTCTGTCCGTGTGTAACTTGAAGATTTTAAATTCAGCTACCACGCACGCTCTCGTCACGCATACAGCCACGTCAAATTTTGCAGCTGAAATCGCGAAAACTAGCCAGAAAACAGTTCTTATGAATCGGCCAGAGTATTTAGCATCCATCTGGGTGCTCGTCTATCTAAATGAAATGAGTCACGCTTAGAGCACAAAAAACATATCTATAGCAAATTGATAATTTCTGGTACCAGACAAGTGCAAGGTAGTAATTTCACGAGGACATTCTACACCCAAGTGTGGTCTAAATTAAGTTTGGCGACTAAATCTCCCGCACACAGATATTTGCAGTTTCAAGCAGCCGATACTAGGAAATTGTCCTTTCCCCTTCATGCAAAAATTTGCGGTAAACATGCACACGCAAAAATAAGCCGAAAATTAACCAACATTAGTGCACATGTTAAACTGTAAAACAAAAAACAGTGGTACAGGCTGCGATCTGACTGCTACAAATTTAGCTCGAAAGCGCCTGATCGTACCGCCTGATCGTGCGTTGCTGTTTGGGATTTACTTCTGTTGTGAGTTTTGCATCTATGCAATGCAAAAGCGCATTGTCGAGCGGTGTGCTACATGTGTGTCGTGTACGCGCAACATTTTCCCGCACATTTCGGTCGCCAAATCCACAAAACCTGTGGGACTGATATTCTGCCTGCTGACCTTTACTGCTACGAGTAGTCCTCAAGCACAAATGGAGGTTCACGTCGTCGGAGTTCTCACACGCGGAGAAGTAGAAGATATCGTGGGAGGAAAATGACTTCGGGACGAAGAGCATTTGTGGGAAAAACTGTGAACCTGGAAGCCTGTTGCACGTAGCTACTGGTTTATTGAATTTGCAGCCGTTCTGGATCTCTGTCGATCGCAATTTAAAGAACTGGTTGCTTGCGCTTTTTCCGTTTTTGTTATTCCGAAGGCATTGCTGGAATGTAAGGACGTGCATGTCGACATCATTTTTCCGTCACTGGACCTGCTAAAGTGCCTCTTTATTTTTCTAAAAAAATATATTATCCTTGTTAATTTTTGGCGCAGAGACTTTAGCAGTTTTCAGGCACAAAATTGACGTTTGTAAACCAAGGCGTTTGTGCTGACCATTTAAGAATTAATTTTTATGGATTTTTGCCTATATGCAAATTGCAATAACGAAGGCTGGAACGCACCAGGCGAGCCGGTGCGATCATGCGTTTTTGCATCAAAACTAAAGTAA
>UYRT01000035.1:0-18516 GCA_900617915.1 Gongylonema pulchrum
GGAGGGGGCAAAACAAAACGCGAAAGACGAAATCGACAAGATGGAGATATAAGTTAACGGTAAGATTAGGAACAGGGATCAGAAAGGGAACGGTTAGTCAGTGTTTTGCTGGTAGACCAGCATGCAAGACTAGTCCAACGCACCATATCAGAATATGGGATCCAGGAATCAACAAAGCACTAGTCGAGGAGGGTTATACGAGAAGTAATAAGATTATCACCTTATGCACAGATCCACGAAACACTCCGTGATAATGTGAAGACTAGTATAGCTTTCAAGAATTTTCCTTTAAAAACAAAAAGAAACCAGTAGTAAATCTGCCTGGATGTTTGATGACGCAGTCCCCGCTCTTCATCATGCATTTTTGTTTACCACAACCCGCACAAACCGGTAAATTATTCAATGTGTTGCAGAAATAGCAAAAGGCACGATTTTTCTGATCTCGCATACATGCGCCGCATTTCTGAAAACTGATTTACATGTCTTAAAAGCTGAAGGTTTGAAAATTTAACATTTTCAGTGTAGGTTGATGATGAAATCTGAAAAAGGTGGCTACACACTTAGCGAAAAAAAAATGCTGTAGAATTGTCTATGTCCGAAAAATACTTGAAACTACTTAAAGCAAGCGACGAAGTTAAGCCAGCTGAGAGAAAGCAAGATGTGTTTAAAAGGAAGTGCGGTTTGTGGAAGAAAACAAAAAGTCTCGCAAAAAACATAAATTTATTCGAAAGAACAAAAAGTCAGTAAAAAAGAGGGCAAAATCAATTTAAAAGTGGTAAATAATGTTCAAGAGAGAATTATTGGCTAAATTCATGGCTAAATCGATAAGGAAATTGGCATATTCAAGCAAATGTAATCTCAAAAAGTGGGAGGATGCCATTTTGGGTAGCGAAGAAATGAAGGGAGGGAGGGCCGAAAAAAGGGAAGAAATGCAAGATTTAAAGTAGCAGTTCATTTAAACATGGGGCGGAGAGTGATTACAAGCAGGACAGGCCAAAACTGAACAGCTTTCATACTCATATTTCTAGTCAAAAAATTTGGTAGCAAAGATATACTTGATTTTAAGAGGGAAATTCCCATATGAGCTGGGGATGGCTGCAACATAAACTGAACATTTTTAGTACCAGTAGTAGTAATATTAGCGTTGATTATATGTGAAAAAGATAAAATAATGCCATCAATAACAATAAAAATAATAATAATAATGAAAATAATGGCAACAATGATAATGATAACAATTAGAAACTGCAGTAATAAAAATAATAATAATGAAAGATATAAAAGGTAGTTACGTTTTAAAAAATTAACCTAAAACAAAAAACATGATTTCAAAAAAAAAAAGATGAACCTAACCCGTCAAAGCACATTTACCACATATAAATAATGGCCAAAACTACGTATTTTCTGTAAATTTTTATGTGAGAAAACAAGTGGAGTTATAAAATTGGGAACATGCCATTAGTCCGTTTGATGGATGAAGTGCGATATCCTTTATAAAGTTACTCCGAATCTGCTTCTGGATTTCACGTTGTCTCTCGGCTTTCTTTCGTGCACCGCTTTTCTTCTTAGGCATGTTCCTCTAAATGGCTCCGCAAAGTCAAATATAACTGTACAAACCGAACCCGATTAACAAGCGAAATTACTGAAGCAATTAAAGTATTGGGCCACACAATACTTAAAAGCTGATGCTTTAGGTAGTTCTGACCGTTGACCACATTTTTTTTACCAGCGCCTGATGTTTCGTCTCCTCACCACAAGTGGTAAAAAAGAACCTGCCATAACTCCAACGATTTAAAAAACGAACTTTTTCAGGCCTTAAGAGCAAAACACATTTGTTACGGATGAAATATAGTCATGCGTGCCGGTGATCAGCGTGGTAGTGCTCCAGCCAGAGGCTTTCTTGGATTCACGATGGATAAGTGAAGTAAAACAGTTAAAAATATTTGTATTTCGTCATAATCCAGCGTACGAAATCTTGCCTCATTCTCGAATAATTATAACACTCGTCCCTCTTTAAATATAAAGCGGACCGCACAGCCTGGGAATATGTAAAACATGATTTCAGGCCATTCTATCTGTGCTGTTTCTCGCTCAAAATTTCCAACCGCAGTCCCTCAAACTGTAGTCGGTGTGAACTTGAGTATGGAGCCACAGAGCCGTCGGTTAGATGGGTTTGACGTGTGACACATCCAAATATTAATGATAGTGCTGTATACCGCTCAAGTGTAAACGACACTGATGAAGTTGTCGAGCATCGTTAAAACCTTTACTGCGTTCGATTAATAAAGCCAAAGAACAGGAAAGTCAGCAGATGCACAGGCCAATGACAGTGTTTCATTTAAAGTGACTGAAATCACAAGATTAAGCAATAACCAGCCATACAATAATGAGGACAAGACATGGTCACTAGTGAAAAGACGACTAATAGATCAAGGGCTTCTACTGGAACAGGCTACATTCACCCAAAATGGATAGCATCACGGGGCGCTCCGAAAAACCTGTCAGCTGATATGCGGTAAATTTTACTTGCTGTCGTAACCTAAGAAAATCTATGTTTGAGAAGTTATTTGCTGTTCTTAAGTGATAAAAATGGATCAGATAAGCTGCAAATACAATGGAAGCTGGGCGCATCAGAGCCCGATGCGGCCGTGCGTTTTTGTTACTAGCTGTTGTGACGTGAACTTTTAATCAATTTAGCACATAAAGCGTATAAATGTATCGATTTCATGACTTGCTTCCATTCTGAGGTACAAAATTAACCAGTTCGCATTCACACACCAAGAAAAAATGAGGTCTGAAGCGAATTTTGTGCCATCCAACCTGTGTTACGCAACCAGCATAAGCCCTTGGCTTTGAGCTTTTAGCTCACTTTGTTCTGAAATTACAAAATTAGCCTAAATTTGCAACTTAATCCACTAGCCCGTAAGGTAAGAGGCTTAATTATTTGTAACTTCAACTACCATTCACTATTTGTACTCCCTTGGTATATGAGTTAAACAGTTAGCCTGAATATGAGTTTGAAGCCATAGCAGAGGTTAAAAAATGACGTGATAAGGAGCATAGGTCCCAAAGATTCAAGTTGGATCCTCAACCAAGTCATAATTGCAAAAGCTGTAGAATCCTAAACTTGCTTACTGCAAATGTGATAATTCGTCGACAGAAGAAAGTGTTCGTGTATGAATGCAATTAAATTAATTTTGTATTTCTAGACTTGCACACAACCGAAGACTACTAAGTTTCCAAAATTACGGTTTTCTAGTTTTCATTACAGTAAATTTGTATTACTCGGTCAAGCAGTCTCATGCACACACCCATACGAATATACGCATATACATACACGTACATGCAAAAACACGCACACGCACACACACAGGGCCGGACCTTCATGCATTTTTTAAATCGCTTATTGGGAATTTGAGCAAGGCTGATATAAAGAGATATTTCTTCCCGTCCGTCAAAACGAAAAATTACTTTCTAGGAGGCCAAATCAAAGACTGGTTGTGAATTCAATATTTTTAATGCAAGTTGGGAAACCCAGATTTTCCTCAACCGGTAAAGAGATGATCAATCAAATAACCGTTAGAATTATTTACCATTAGAATGATGACATCACAATTATTACAGGGCAGTGTGCGGTACAGTACTGGTTCATGTATGTAGTAAAATGACAATTTTCGATATGAAGGCTTCATAAGTCAACACACAAGCTTGTAATAATCATGGACGTGAATAAAGTAAAACATCTGTGATACTGTCAATGTTCAGTCTTTTTTTAATAACATGTGAGCAGGCAACAAACCAGTATTTACAATCACCCACTCCACTGAGAATAATTTTTGGGGAGGGTCAAGCATCAGAAAGTCTGATTCTAAAATTAGAAAACAGAATTCTGCAAATTAGCGATGAAATCATTGAGGCTTTTAAGTGTTATATATTTCTCATCGAACTGGTTACTTGAAGCGATTACTTGGGCACCCAAATATGCAGCATTATACCTCCATGGTGAGAGATGAACCTGAAAACAATCGAAATGACTCAAGAAATTATGGCTCCTAAACCTGGATGACATTAGAGGCCGGAATAGCACTAACTCTGGGGTAAGGAAGCGGGAAGGAGCAGGGGGAGGGGAAGAGGAAAAAAGACAAGTATGAGAGGTTCTAGGAATTCCAAAACGCAACCAACATGTGCAGTCGTGGCGGTCGAAAAAAATTTTTTTAGACTTTATTTTAGCAACTCGGATGGAGCACGTAAAGGAGACAATATAAAATGTTAAAAAATTATGCCTGGCCTAAGTGTGCAGAAAGTGATACCTGTGTGTGTATGATTGGTGCAACAAGTGAAGCAACTTCCACTTCCAGTCTCTCGGCTAAGCCAGGAAGCAATGAGATGCCACCAGCAAGGCATATATTCCTAAACGTGAAAATACATACGTAACGAAAACGGAACTAAATGTAAAAGCCTAAGATTTCTTTTTGATTTCTGGCTTATTTTGCATGCTTAATTTAAAAACACAACATTGAAGGACAGAAGAAGCACTCACCTAAACAGCGTTTTCCTGTTATCGATAGGTGACGACTGTACGGCTTCGAATACCAGCTGGTGCAATGCTTTTGTGTCCAAACCCCACCTTTTCGGCTTGAACAATCCTTCTGTTGCGGTGAAACGAGCCGAATCCACCTAAAGCAGAACGAACTCAGATATTTTAATTTCGCTCATGGTACAGAGATTATTTTCAGAACTGTAAAGTTAGGGCCAGGCTAACAATGCTGGGAACGAAAATGCGGCACCCAAAAAAACGTCTGTGCGAACTGACGCAACTGGAATATCCTGTAACACGTACCGTTCGATGATAGTATAGCGCAAAAACGTACTGATTCAATTTGATCTTTTCATATTGAAATCTGATACGTACCTTGAATGAGGGCACCATCTCGTTTGTTGGTTTAAACTGTTGAAGAGAGATGGTTGCATCCATATAACCACCGCTACTCTTGTACTTCGTCACTTCTTCCTCGTAGTCAGTTGCAACATAACAGGCCTGGAAGTGGAGTTGTTTGAGGGAACACAAAAACGAAATACGCAATCCAGCTAGCCCGGAGTGGAAAGCTGAAATGCAGGATGAGTGTAGTGATGGAATGCATACCTGTTCCATCACGTAACGTAGAATGAGTCTTTCAGCCGGCGACTGGAACGTGTACACACCAATGTTCGATTCGGCAAGCTTGGTTTGTAAAGCGTTGACTATCTGAGTGGCCCCATATGGTAACGATATTATTGCACTGTCCACGACATAGCCTAAAACTATGCGGTCGTCAAAACCAAGCTACAAATCACCTTCAACGAGCTTTTCTGGACATCATACAGAAATTAGGCCAACTGTAATTTCTGCTTGCAGCGTACGAGATGCAGATTCTGGGTGGCATCGAGGCAGACCAGCGAATGAGAGGAGAATGGTTCCATGATGATGAATGCGGATTAGAGATGTGACTGCCATTTGTGCAACATATACCGCATCACCTCACCGAGTTCAGAAAACAGTGGGAACTCACGCTTATGGTTCAGAGGATGCAAACTGAAGGAGCGAGAAGAGTGGCCGGCGGAGGAAGGAAGAGGAGAGGTGGAAGAATGCAGGCAGTCCCAAAACTACGAACAAGGATGGGTAAGGTTGCTGGTGTTTTCGAAACTGCAAGTAACAGCGCCAACAAAAAAAAATCTAAGCTTAGACTTATTTGGAAGAATTTTTCAAAGTTGGCACCGATCCAATGAAAAATTTTGCTGAACTGTGAAATATCGATTGAAAAATCGAAAAAGTACCGTCCACGATCGGTACAATATTCAGACAATCGCCAATATCAACGACAACACCAGTTGTCACATCGTATGCATATAATATAAGGTTTGGTTGACGTGATATCGCTGCACCCTAAAACACAGCTTTTTTCCTCCTGAAACCTGAAAATGATGTAAAAGGGGTTCAGGAACTACAGTAAAAATGTGAAAGTGAAAATCAATTTAGCAGTTATACGTGATACCACAAATTTTTCAGAGATTGAAGTTTCACATTCTACTCCCCCTGTTCTTTTCAGACTTTTACGGCAACAGAATTTTTTTTTTTCTTAAAGCAGACGGCAAGCGAAATTTATATTGAATTTTATTTCGCAACCTAAATTTTCCCTAGCAATTTTTGGCACACTAAATATTTGAGGCCACTCCCTTGAAAATCAGTGGAGGTTATTCCCGAAAGTGGTAGGCCTGAGATTTGTACATTTAACTCATATGTGCTGATGCTTCAGCAAACCTGAAATCGCAGTTCCTCCAAAACAATCTTTAGTAAGTCGATAATAAGAGCAATAGGAATATTTTGAGGAACTGATAGCAGAACCTGAAAAATAAACGTTTAAGAAAACAATACTGACCAGTTATGGCCAATACCAGTAATGAGATTGAGGAATTTTCCGAGCAACATTTGAATGAACTCTCACCATCAAGCCTGTATAAACGGCCGTTAAATGCAATTTCAACGCAAAACTTGAGCTAGTAAGCGGAACGACAGAGGTGACAAGCTGACAACGATGGTGGAAACGAACAAAGTGTTTGTTCTCAATACGCGGATGCACAATTTATGCAGGACGGAGAGTTGGCTTGCGTTAAATACGAAAGCAGAGAATAAAAACAAGTAAATTATAACCAGTGTTTAGCACACTTTGCTGCTCTCTTTCAGCATCAGCGGCGAAAGCGATCACAGCAAGCTGCAGGCAAAAATACTAGCATACTGGCAAATCAACGTAACAAGCCCAAGATGGAGATGTAATGACAAATCATGAATACCGAACAGGACTATTAATTATGCTTAAACTAGTAATTTAGTAAAATTTTACGTATTACCCGTGTTACATATTGCAGATATATTGCAAAAAATTTTACCTACAAAGTGAAGGCACTTACTTACCCGGTATACTGTAGGGTCAATATTCAAATCGGTGACGCATTTCTGCAGGCAAGCTTTCAAAGCCGGTCGATGAAATACGTACCGTTCTAATGAAGCATCTGTCGCTCGTAAAGGCTTTATCAGTTCTCCGCTACGGCAATTCTGAAATTTTGTTTCTGAATGCACATAAATCTCTTTAGAAGCAGAGGGTGAGATGATCCTGAAAGGCGTCCCTTTCGAAAGCAAACTTTAATCACACGAGATTCTCGTTAAGCAGCAGCACACTTCAGTAGCATGTAAAAGATGATGAGTAGGAATTCACAAACCTCAGGTAGCAATGCATCAGCACCGACGATAATTTTACCATCGCCCTTGATAAGAGCTATCGTTGGGAAGAAAGACTGGGGCAGTGAGGGTTCCATTGTGAGTACGCCAGCGCGTATGGAGCATGAACCAAGCTCGATTATTGCTACTTTCTACAAAGAGCAGGCTGTTTCGAATAATACGGTGCAGATTTAAAATTTAAACAAAAACAAACGGTAAAATTTTACGCCTCCGTCCTCTGTGATTGTACTGCACAGTGCACAAGCTACACCAAATCACAACAAAATCAACAGCCTACACAGTCACGGAAACGATAACCTCAGTAATGTGTGGCAACGGTGGGAACACTGGATTGACGAAAGCATCGAGATACGACGAGCCGGCATGACTGTTGATCGCCTTCCTCCATTTATCAAATACATTGAGGCCTGGAGGAACCCTGAAGATATTTTGTGATGCTTTCTAGAAGTGATGCTTTTGCATTTGCTCATTTCATCACAACTGAACTGATTGTAAGCAAGTTGAACATACATGAAATACTGTTTACAAAGGCCGGAAAACATATCCCAATCGTGCATTGTGTGTTGAAGTTTTTTTTTCCCCTCTTCGTGTACAAAATGCATACTTAGGGCAATTCTAGTGCAAAAAGATCCCGATCTCAAGAAACGCTTCCGAGGAGCTACCTATTCCAGATTGGTGGATAACTGTGATATTACGTGGACAAAAGCTAATATCAAACCTTAAAATCATTTTCACATGATTCCTTCCACCGTGTACGTGTAGTGTGTTCTCATCTTTGTTTGCATCCACTTCACAACCAGAAAGCAGTACTTCACCAACCGGCGTATCGTCCGCGAAATGCGACTTAAAATTTAGCAGTGTGCACTTCTAATGCGATATGGATGAATACAAATGAACTGTTCAGAATAACTGACGGATAAACTTCCCGCGTAAAGAAATCGCTAAAATCTTCATCACTTTTCTGGGGGAAAAAAGATATACTTAAGTGAGGCACAAGTATCACATTGTTGCCATCAAAACCGCTGACCGTGAACTTTTTGGCACGCCCACTGAACAAAGCTTTTATGCCAGTACGTTTGCCATACCAGAACAAAGTTACCACCAGAAAAACAGTAAGCGGAAAAAAGGTTAAAGGGCGGAGACCACCGTCTTTTGTAAAAAATATGAAAGGTTTTTAATTCTCGACTACAAAATAATGACTTAGAGAATCATGATAAATAAAAAGAACTCGCAAAACTGCTATTAACAAATGTGCAGACCAAATGCATTTCTTATCAAAAACAGAAAATCAGGTATACAGGGATCACATTCACCTCTCAGATATGAGGCTCTGATTTTAACAAAAAAGGACCCATTTCCTGAATGAACAGCTGTTAACTAAGGCAGCAGTCAATTTCGTGGAAGTAGAATGTACCAGTGATGCAGTGAATTTTCAGTGAACTAGAGCAAATTTATATAGCCAAGAAAAACTCTCAAGACTTACGGCAAACCACTGCAAGCGTCCGTCTCTTGTGCGAAAATATTTTTGCACCCAGTTCTTTTGCAGTTCGGCGTAGATACTTCGGTCATCCACGGGAACTTCCAAATGCCCTTCCATATTCGTGAAACGATTAAGTTTTGACTCTTTTCGTGGCTCATAACTGATCTGTAACTCGACCAACTGAGTTACAAAATGAAACACAAAATTTTGTGTCAAAGAGCAAATAAACCGCAACGTGCGAAACCTAGTTAAAAGCAAGCGATTTCTAGCGAATCCTAAAAAGTATGCCAGAAAACGCAAAATTCAAACAAATGCGGCCAATTTATGCAGTTTAAGAAGTGGTACAGAAAGCTGAAGTGTTAAAAACAACAAAACAGACCATACCCGCCAACTTTAGCACTGACAGCTAGAAAACATCGCACTCAAGTACGGGTCGTGCAAAAAATAGAAGCCAAAAAAAAAAACCCAGAATTTATTTTTCCCTCTTCTCTCCATTGCCCGAAACGAAGTGATTTTTTTATGGGCGCACTTTTGCAGAACTTATCAGCTAGAAATTATTCTTGGCTCCACAGTCTTTCTTTTCCTGCTCTTACCTCTGTGTCCGGCAATTTCCGACAACTCTATTATCTTTTCCATTTCGCTGCAAATATCAGTAAGAATTTCATGCTAGCGAGAAAATTCAGTTGGTTTGAGAAACTGTAACCCAGAGAAAAAAGAGGAGAGCAGCTGCAGTACCTCATATAAACTGCTGAGTAGAAGTGTCGGATCCCAGGTGGCACATGCAGCGTTCCCGTCGTTCGCACTCTGCCCCACGGAATTCTGAACCGAGAAGTGTTCCGCTGAAAGACGATCAACTGCTGGCATTGCGCGACAGTCGGCAGCCGCGGTAGCCGATGATTCGACGATGGGTGCGCTTTCAAACGAAGCAGCTGCTAGCTTTTGTCCAACCGAATTAATTACTGCGTTCTCGCGGGACAAGCTTTCGGACGCACCAAACCACGGCTTACTACAAGTATAATCAAAACTGCTGGTGGGCGCACTGTACTCCTTTGATGATTTATGCAAATTTTCTGATTCTTTTGCGTGTTCAAGCAAAATTGAAGCTATCGAAATTGTTGCCGCGGATTTCCCACGTTCATCTTCGAAGCTTATTAAATCTGCATCATCAGCCGACTTTCGTTCGCGAAATAGGACTTGTGGATTGACAACAATATTCCCGGAACCAGATGATGGAAGTTCTTTGAAGATCGATCGCAACTCCTGAACTGTTTCTGCGTAGTTAGAAGGTGGCAACTTAGAGGGCGAGGCTAATGACCGCTTTTTGATCTCGTCTGGACGAGGGCTTTTTGAATGATAATCGTAGGATAGTACGTCCGCTTTTGTTTGATGTCCACTAAACGCTGTCGTAGAGACTGGGATTTCAGTTGCTGCTGTATGCAATTTAGCCGGATTAAAACCGATTTTGTTATTTTCATTTACAACTTTCGAAAGCTGTGTCACCGGCGCATCGGATTTGTCGGAAGCTGCGTTTAATACAGCGCTGCTACTGCCGCTTAACCTGAAAAATTTTGATAATCTTAAATGGTAGGAATTTGAAATGTCTATATTATTATCAAATTTCATGGTTAAAGACGAAGTGCCAATGTTGAGCGCAAATATTATAAAAACACATATGAAAAAGCACGCATTGGAGATTGCAAGAGCTAAATAAAACATGGCCACAAAAGGTTGCAGAAAAGTATGCTCAAAACTGGGCCAGCTCTTGAAATACTGTATCAGTGACTTCTGAAACACAGAAAAACGCTTGAGAAATCATGTCTGAGGCTTTATCACTACATCGTTGTAGTATGAGAGGAAAACCTTTAAGTGGATGACCGATATATAGATCCTCATGTTCACTATGCAAATTAATTATTCGATGGGTTTACGAGTGACTTGTTTGCATACTTTCCATAGGATAAGGATAAAATGAATGATCGTGGTGGCTCTGTTAAAAAAATGATCCAATTTGCGCGCATTCTGACAAAATGTTAGCCAGTTTGATGAGCGCTGTACACGATAGCGAGGCACTTTTCCAGGCAATAAATTTGTTCACTTGAATTTGTCTGCCAGTATCCTCAAAAGCGGAATCGGATAAACGAGGGAGTAGAGAGAGATGAAGTTTATTATTTAAGATCGGGGACTGTGAGTCGCTCCGATCCACAATGGAGCTAATTATCGCTCAGTTCAAGGAAGTTTGCTTAGTTTTTCCTTGGCAAATTGCTTTTATTGCGTACGCTACGCATTTCCGTCAAAAAAAGTGGGCAGTCCAGGCTTTGCTTCTGAGAACATAGTGCGATGGCATAATGAATACTGCGAAACATCATGCAAGTCCAAAATGCTAGACAACTATGAATCAACTTAAAAAATACGGTCACTGGAGCCAGCACAGTCTAGCCTTTATAAATGTAAAGACAGAACAGTAATAATCATAATGAAAAACAAAAACATAACAAAAACATAGAATAATAATATGATAATTTTAGTAAAGAGACAGAAATAGTGAGAATAAATTATAGTAATAATAACAATATAATTATAGTAATAATAACAATATAAGTAATAATAATAGTAATAACGATAATAACGATGATAATGACAACAATTTCACTGAATAATGTACAACAAAACATGTATATGAAAAGGCAGAATATTTAAATAACTGAAAAGGAACGTTTCGGCCCATTAAATCGTACAAATTCCTAATCAGCACCACAACTGGACTTCCTTAATACGACGGTTATGGTTATATATACATAACCATCGCATATGTATAAATTTAAATTAAGAAAAACGTATAACAATAAAGAAATTAAAATCTTGATAAGAATATAGCAAGTGAAAAAAATTTTTTAATAAAAAGTAAAAATTTTAATAAAAGTTGCTAGGAGCAGGATGTGGATTTTTATATTTCAGTCTAGAATATTTCTTTTCATTGTGTAGGCGCTCAAAGTATAGCCAGTTTCATTTTTATGATCAGAAATGTTTAAACGCGTAAAAAAATGTGTTTTACCATGAAAAATCGCAACTGCTTGGATATATGACATGCAAGTCGAAATGGTACCTGAAAACCTACGCGCTCCCACTACCAACATGAAAAAAAAAGTGTCTGGAGGAATTAAGAATTATGTCGCTACAGACCTGCTTATTCTGCAGTTTCATACACAATTCTTTCCCATATTTCCGGCCTCTATCTCTCCTCATCCCTTGCATATTCCCCTAGGATACTGTATGCTGGCGAACGCAGTTCTGTCCCTTGATTCTCACACCAGAACTGCCTCTAATTGTATTCCGCATTGCGCACACAGTACTAAGAGCACCCAAGCAGTCGCACCTCTCTTGTCTCAGCACTGGTATTACACAGAAGCAGTGCTCCTGCTCATAATCACCATGTACTGTATCTAATCAGATTTGTACCAGGTGCCCAGATATACAGCGCATGAAAAAAATGCGTGATGTGCAACAGCTACTACATGCCACTACTCATGAATTCGGACAAATCAGAACTTCAGAACTACGTATGATTTGGGGGTGTCTCACGAGGATAGCGCATGCGTATGATTTCCAGCACGACGACTGGAAGGGATTTCAACAACAACGATTTGCTAAAAGAAAGATCTGGATAAAAAAAAAAATAATCCTGACATCCGAACAAAATCAATCACTTATTCAAATCAGGTACAAAGGAAATGCATTGGGATATCACTAAAAGCGGGAAACGTTGGATTCCTTCAATTTTGCAGGCTACAGCAATCACAGCTCCGGCTGGCTTCTTCAGCGCACCTTCACAATTTCAACCAAAAAGCACTGGTGGTGGCGGCGAAAAAAGAATAATGTCTGGCCAAGAAATAGAGGACTTCAGAATCAATAACACGATTTGTCTAGACCAAAATAGAAATTGGCTAGCACTGCCAGTAAGCTAGCTCTGGATCGTTGACTAGGAAAGCTTTTGATTAAAAAAGGGAATACGGACAGATACAACTGGATGCAGCGGAAGAATAGATTTTTGGACCCATTTCACCAATCATTACTGCTTTTTCCTATGGCTTTTCCAGCCCATTTTGCTCCCATACAACTCAAATATTGCAGTGTCCATTAAGTTGTAACCGTCTCAACCTAACACCTTGGAGGGCTGCTCGACAATTACCACTGACCACCTAAAATAATGCAGTGTTGTCCTACTAAATTTACTGTATCAATTTTTTTCGTTAGAACGTTAAATTTTCTAGTTTTTCAAGCCTATTTTCCCAGATTTTCCATGCTTTCGAACAAAAACATGTACTTTTCATCGAAACAACTCATCTACACTAAACTTCAAAAAAGCAGAATTTTTACACGAAATAAATGGGGCGCTGAAGAACTCTTTAACAGCTGCTCCAAGATCCACGTAAATAGGCTGATTCCTCCGCCAAAAAAATACTTAACCATTGTTTATTCGATGAACTGACATGTGACAACAAAGCAAAGGGTTATTCCGAACGGATTCAATTTCAGTTTTTGAAGTTTGCCGTTCGCTGACTCATGGTAATAAAAACTTCAAAAAGGAGCTAATATTAAAATCCTGGGATGAGTATAGCTGCAAAATCGAAATCATATGAGTTTAAGCGTCTGTACAATAAGCAGGAAATGCTTGAAATCAAATTAAAAAACATACTGAGCCTTGATCCTCCCCTAGCATGCTTTGCTTTGGACTTAAAAATTTTCCGAATTTTGAAGTGGATACATTTTAAATTGAAAATTGTGTAAAATCAAAACGAGGCAAGCAAGGAAGTCAAAATTTAAATGATTTACAATCTCCAGATGGATCAAAAGACCATCATGGCACTTTTGCAGTTGTTTGTTCATCCTCTATGCACTCGAAACATTAAGCCGCAAAAACATACGATCGTGCTAGTGTGTGCCGCTATTTATTCAAGAAAGTGCTATCTGAATTTTAAATAAAATGTGCGTCATCAGAGCAGCATCAACGTAAAAACTACTAGCTACTCGCAAAGAAAACACTACTAGTTTGAATCCCAGATCCCAGAACATTACAATTTTAACTCTTCTAACATCAAATACTTCTAGATATTTTCAAATATTTTGATGCATTTGTGGAGGTAGAAATTGTAGCTGTGCGTAAGAGTAAAAAAACAGGAATGAAATGGTGCAGTGATCCCGGTCAAGTGTTTTTTCTAGAAAAATCAAGAGTTACTGGAAGAAATATAACAGTAAAAAAGATGCATGAAATTTGATTGCCACGACACAACTGAAAGTTTCAAGATGAGTCCGAGATAATACTAGGTGGCACCGCACAAGACATTAATAATCTTCTGCAGGGAATCGGTGCAAAAAATTTTCATTTAAAATTAAAAAAAATGGTAAGCACTGAAATTAAACTAAATTAGATTATTTGACTTATTTTGACGCACTTCGCTCACGTAGAAACGATCAAATTTGAACAGCTATTCAAATTTTACGGGCTCCCAAAGATATTGTTTGAAACAGATTTATTCATACCAACAGCTCCAGTAGGCCAACTGAATGTTTGTAGCATGAAAGAACACAGACTTCCTCAGTGATATTTTTTCAGGAACAAACGAGAGACGGCACTCAAGTATTCTTTGCCACTTGCCTCTTACAGCAACAAAATTTATTCTGGACTAAAATCCAAGCCTAATTTCTTTGCATAACGGACAATAATTCCTTTGATATTAAGGACGGAAAAAGAAAAAAGTGGTTGAAATGAGGAGGGAGGTAGGAGAGGTGTGGCTCTTCCAGCCTCCTTGTCGCGATTCTAGGCTGGCTCTTTTCGATCACAGAAAGTGTAAATGTCGGCAATTTTTCTAAATTTCAGTCCAAAGATTGTATGTTAGAGTTTAGTGCAGCCTTTTCGGTGTAATGTCTTTTTCTCCAAACTAGCTGTTGCAGCTATTCCGGAAAAAAATTGCCCAAAACTAGAAGATGAGACACATTTCGATCATTTTTCCAGAAGTATGAAAAGTGTATGCGTCGCTTCAGCAAACAGTATCTACAAATATTGTTTTAAAATATTCTGAATGGGAAAGAGTTACGTTTCGTAGCGATCCGAGAGCTAAGAAAGGGTGAAAACACGGACAAATAACAAAATATGGAAGCATGACAAGTTGGATGACGTAAGCTACGGATTAGATTTCCGCAAAATATAATGCCGTCAAAGCCTCGATAATTGCTACTTACTCTCACATAAATAACAAAAAATTTGTTGCGTGTTTCCATTTGACATATCCGCCGATTCCAGCACAAGAAAACAACACACACTTGCAAGCCAATGCAGTCGGGCTCCTCGCCTAGGACTAAGAGTAAATTCTTGCTAAGAGAGAATTTAAACATCAAATGTTCAGTTCTTTAGAATTCAGAATACACCTGTTCTTTCATTTGCACTACTCTCGAACAATCAACAAGCCGTGCAAGTTGAATGTTAGCAGTCAGTTCTACAGGAACTGCAAACACAAAATGCAACACCCATTGCCAGTGACGAGCTCAAATATTGGGACATTCCATTTTCAAAAGGCAATTGAAATTTCGTGGCCTATTTCGCAAAAGCCAAAAAGAAAAAATTCTAAATGAGCCAAGTTTTCAGAGCAATTACGAAAATTTTGCTTGACATAGCCGCGCAAAGTGTAATCGCTTGTAGATTCGCATGAGAGCTGCGAAAATCACAGACGTACGTAAGTACTGGATTTCCTGTCCCGATAAGATTATGAATAGCTTTTACTTAGCATCGAGTTTCTTGCTCAGCATCATAAATCTATATAACCCCATCCTCTTTAGCCACACAGTTTCCAGTCCTCTTTCCAATTCCTACCTCATACAAAATATCAGCTTCTTTCCAGACAATGTTCCAGTCCCTTTTTTTCCCGTTGCGATCCTCTACGACCTAAACAAGTATCCCTGGTACTTGTTCCCCCCCCCCCCCCTTCCCCTCCCCCATCTCCTCCTTTTCTAACTTGGCTAAGCGAGTAGAGTTTTCGTAACTGTCAATTTCAGATGTGACTGCTGACACTGCTCCATTTTAGAATGAAAGGTAAGCAGATGTATGACTGTTAACTTGATAGAGCACCGGAACGGCATAAGTCCTTCTCACATGCGCCGGAAACAGACATCAGACAATGGAGAGGAAAATTTTGAGAGGACGTTAACCTCATATTTTTAGAATGGTCTGAGCAGTATGCAGTGCATTAAGGGCCATTTTTGAGCTGGCAGAAACTGACCGTTGTGCCTTGGTATCAAAGAGAGCGTTTGCACATTTACGTGCTTGGACTTCGTTCCGAAATGCAAAATAAACGACTCCGAGCTGCAGTGAAGTTTACAGAAGTGATAGTAAGTGGAAAATGCAAAATTCGAAGCAAATTGAGCATTACAATTCCGCGGTGTTGCAATGAATACGATTATTCGAATGAACTGGTTTTTCGAGCTTCTGGCATACATATCACATACACATGTACATACCCATACACACGCGTACATACACAAAATCCGCTCAAACACACATATATCCTAGGAGCAAACTCACGTACCAACTACAGGGTACTGATCAACTATGGGACATTGACCACGCACAAAATACACTCATCGAAACGTATAAAAATAAATAAAGGCGTACAAGTGTTGTACCTGACCCAAAAAGGGGCATAGGGACTCGAACAAAATGAGGCAATGCGATAAAACGCAGTAAAAAAAACTCACACTTCTGAAGCAACCAGGCTTATTCAACAAAAAAACTACAATACTTTGGCTGTCCCATGAAAAAAAAAAAAACTGGAGCGGTAAGTTGGCATCCGGAGGTCAAGGAAATGTAAGTAATATATCGGATTAATCAAGCCATACTAGAACAGACCTCACTGCTCGAAACGTTCCTGGAACTGTGGGCCCGTACCAAGGAATGAATTCGTCAACCATCATCGACATAGAGTCGACAAAGACACGTAAGATATGCACGATGCGTGCAAAAGTGATCGATAGGTGAAACAGGATGTGAGTTAGTTTTCTAAAAGGAAGCACCAAGGAGGGTTAGCAGAAGCCTGTGACCCTCAAAAAATGATTTCCGCAAAGTGTATGCAAAATAAGGCTAATTGTGACGAAGTTTGCAGCAGTCATTCGGTATAAATGGATGGGAAGCCACACGAGAAGTAAGCGTGCAAATTCGACGCTACATGATAGGCTTTCCTAACGTATCTATAGATTCCAGTGCCACCCATACATTTAGCAATCTGCAACTGAGCAGGCATAAATTTCTAAGCAAATCGGTGCATTTTTTAGACAGCGAAGATGCACTGAACTGACAAGCTACAGTTATCGCATTAGGCTGTTTTTCCTAGTTCGTAACTGCCATCTCATCGATCAGCAAATTTTTTCATCAACTTAAAACAAACGAAACGCTCTGTTTCCGGTGGAAATCATATTCAGGTTCAACAATCATCAATTGAAAATAATCATGGTTTCGGGACTGAGTGATCGAGTGCTATCGTGCTGGAATTTTTTTGTTTTTGATAAATCAAAATTTCGAATGCGGACGGAATGATAAAATGGCGATCATTTATCACTTTACGAAAATGTTCGAAATTATCATCACTATTGAAAAGCACGTGTACAGACACGCAGACATGCACACATATACACACATGCATGCACATATAACATGCACGGGACACATTCACATACACGCAGACACTTTCTCTGGATGTGCACAAGGAAAACTGGAAATGAATCGATTGCAAGCGTTGCAGCTGTGCGCGATGCGGCTGCTAGGACGATGAGGGTGGTGCGTTAATAATGCGGGCGTCAGGAATGAGGATAACGGAGACTGCTTCGGCTGCACTGCCACCACTACTGGTACTACCACCGCTGTTGCTACAATAAGCCACAACTGCTACAGCAGGTGCATCTACTGATGTCATCACTTCAGTGTTGCCATTTTAAATGAGAACTGCTGATCATAATAATAATAAAAGTGGTAATGATAATAACGACAATGATAGTATTGATAATAATGATAATAACAATAATATCACTAACAATAGTGACAATAACAATAGTCTAACAACAGCTGAAGCGGTGCGCGGGAAAGGTGATTGTGTAGTTATTGTTACACTCTGCATCTGTAGGCAACGGTCACAGTTTTACTTGTACCTATTTTTTTTTTTTTGGAAATTGAGTGGTTCGATTAAGTTCATTGAGGAAATTGAGTTCATATTACTTGTATTATTGGTAGTTGATTTCGTGAGCTTGTAAATGCAAACAAAACAGTGCTCAAATAGCACTGAAAACTATGGTTACAGTAAAAAGTAGATGGAGAGCGATAGGAAGTGACAGCCGATAAATGATTTTTGTGAGTGGTACCCCCCATGCGAAACCGACTACGGAAACCACGCTCAGTAAATTGGTCATAACTGCAAAAAACTGCTAATACACTTCATTCCTGTGGCTTAATACAATTCTTGTTTCTGGAACGAAAAGCCTAGATGGAAGGACCAGGATGTTTGGGTGCATCTCAGGATCACTAGGGATGGTTCAGAGAGCGCTCGTGAAACTGATAAACGCTTTGTGGAACGATTAGTGAAAGAGAATAAGGCTGACAAATGTAAATTATCGAGAGGAGATATGAATTTGAGGATGTATATCAGATGAACACGTAGATTGTCGCAGTGATGACGAGAAGTATGTCGTTGTCCGGGCCGCACCCCCCCCCCCCCCCCCCCCCCCC
>UYRT01000036.1:0-18356 GCA_900617915.1 Gongylonema pulchrum
ACTGCGGGGAACTATGCAAAAAACGCATCTTCGCACGGGCAGCCCGTGCGTTGGCCAATTATTTATTTAGTTTTGACAGCAGGCCATGCAAAAACGATGCTGCTGTGTGAGTTCGTTTCTCAGACGCGAAACAAGTTAAATGAGAAGCGATTGATTGGCGTCAATTCGTGTAATCACAGCATTCTTACTGGATGTGAATAATCTGCTGCTTCTGGAAACTCGCATGCCGTAGATAACTCGTTTTTCCTACAGTGCTTTTTTCCTAGATGCTCCATTGGCGACTGCTCATTGAGACATCGTTCCAAGAACTTCTTAATTCGACACATGAAGGAAGTGCACAAGTATAAACGAACCCCAACAGATATTATCGAACTGGATCCATATTTAAAGGAAGAGTTCTCCAGGGTATGTTTGGTGAGCCGGATCGTACTGAGCAGTTGCACCACAGAAATTTTCCATTTATCTGGAATGAATTTCTCGTGGATCATTAAAAATGCAGGGTTTTTTGCAGACTGTATCTCGGTGCTTTCCGGATCATTTCTCCGAACACATGCCGTTATGTCGTGTGTTTCGGAAGCCGTCATTGTCACGCTCTGTATCACTGAAATCTCAGACTGAATCAAAGCTGTGCATTCCGTCAGCAACATACTGCTCATTCGAAGCTGTTCGTAGTGCTGTATCGCCGCTGTTCACGTTTGCGCCTACTTTTGTTCTGCCATATTCGCCCACTTTGTCATCGCCCTCTGCGACAGTACCAGTAAACTTGTCTATTGGGAGACCCACATCAGCGAGTAGCGGAGCACCATTGCTTCCCAAAACTGATATTCCTTTAAATACTGGCGCGTCGCATCTCTGGAATGTGAAGAGCCATTTAAACTGGCCAGTTTCTGTTCCTGGAGAAAAACCAACTGCCGTCCAGTGTATTGAACGAAGCCCGTCGTCGCGATGCAGCACGTTAACGAGTCTTCTGGCCGCTGCACCCAAAAATAATCCTCCTCAGGTTAGTTTCTCAAAATTAGTCCGAAGACAAGGGGGAGGGCACGCGCTTCGTTCTTTTCGAATTTATGAAAAGTTATGGAAATTTTTTTGTCTGGAGAACTATGAACATAACAGACTAAATTCAGGCTCGCGTCCAGCCGATAATTCATTCGCAAAACTCAAGGAGGACGTGCAGGTTTTGCCAGGAGATTTTCGAAGGCGATTATCTTGTTCTGTACAGGCATGTTAAGCAACATCTGTGTGTTCTACCATATGAGTGCTCAATTTGCAAGCGAGCGGACGTGGATAGGCAAACTATTCAGGAGCACATTTCACAGGATCATGATGTAAAGACTGCCCTTATTGACAGGTTAATAATACTTGCAAGAATTTTGCAGTTCTGTATACAAATCCGAGTTGTGTAAGAACTAGGAAAGCAGTCCTTTTAAGGTAGCAAATCGACAGTTTTTGCTGTTTACAATTTTGACAGTTCCAGCTAATCTCGGTCTTGCTGAAGTTAGTTGTGGGTTGTTTCAGGATGACAGAGCCAGTTTCTCGACAGTGCTGTGCGTTGTTTACAGCTTGCTTTCCGGATGTGCCACTGCAGCCACTGTTACACGATTCCGTACAGCAAGTATCTGGCAATTGAATGGGTCCTGAAATGAAAGTTGTTTTCTGCACAGTACGTTGTTCACCAATGTCCTCAAAATATTAGGTTGAAAAGGCTGTGTGGCTACGTTCCTGTCTCACAGTTTTGAATGGAATAGCATAAGGATACGAAATGTTGTCACCGATGAAAGAAGCGGTGATAATTTTGACTGACGAAAGCGACTGGTTAGATGACCACTGAAGCAGCAGTGATTTCGGCAGTTTTTCGAGGGTGGCAATGAAGCATTTTTAAAAAACTTCAGGGAATGCAGCTCCAACAGTTTTTTAGGAAGATCGGACTTTTAAATTTTTCAGTTGATTATTCTAATAAGCAAAAATACAAAGTAGCACAAAAAGTAATTTTTTGAAAAAAGTAAATTTTTTGCGAAGGTAAGAATCAGCTTGCTTGACCTCCTCCCTCTCATCATCTCCTCCTTAATTCACTGCGCTACCGGTTTCTAATCAGTCAGTGACCAGGAAAAGTGTTCTCCGTTTACAAATAATTAGAGATGTGCAGAATTTCGCGTGGGCCACAAGAGGAAGTATGATTTGCTGGCTACGTTCGACTACAAGACAGCCTTTAAAAAGCTGATGTGCGTATCTCGTGGATACTGCAGAAGTGAAGTTGGATGCAGATTTCCGAGTGAATGGTATTTGAATGTGTGTCGCAATGAAATCGGTGCTCCGGAACGGTATCCCAACGATCTCGGTGGCGTTTGCCTGATGATTACATTTCTGTCTCTTATACGTTGTTCGTTCAGTATCGTGGTTTAATTCGACACTGTGAACTTTTTGTTTGTGCTCATGTAAAACTGATGCTGTTAAAATATCTCTGGAAAATGGAGTGCGACAATCTGACACGATTCTTACAAGACACGACAAGAGACTGCTACTGAGTGCTGATGAATACAAAAGCTGAAGCGGTTTAAGCATTTCCAAAATTTCATTCGCCGTTTGCCATTCTCGGGATGATGCACACAAATTCCAAAGACGACACCGTGCATTTGTTTAATTGATAACTCTGCGGAAAAAAAACTGTCAAAAAAGAATTGGTCTGTTCTCACTTGGGCTACCTTTTTCTTTCGGATCCGTTATGGTTCATGCGGAATTTTGTTCCGGAGGAAAGACCGACTCCAACTTGCTCGGATTTCCAGGCCGTGTGCATATACTCCCGAACGTAGTTCCAAAGGGCAACAACACAGACACGCACAGACAGCCTCTCGCTAATAAGTGTTTTTGCATTCTCATAATATGCAAAGACGCATAAAAAAGTAAAATCATGGTCTAAAAGTCGCACATTTCCTCAGAACGAAAAAATGTAAAATTCGTACACAAAAAAAAGTATGTATGGCAGTTGTAAGCATTTGTAAGTAAAAATATTCGGATGATATGAGATTAATTTGCAAATGAAATGATGACAGAGGCCACGGATATTGGAAGGCATACCGTTATCATGCATATTGTCCAGAATAAAAGCACAATAGGCAATTTAGGCAATTGGTTTCTCAGGCACAGTCTGATGAAAAAAAAACCCTTTTCAACAGTGGTCAAGATGTATATCTTTAGCAGTTAGTCCAGTCTCGAGAAGGCTTTCAGTCAGCCGCAGCTTGGTGTAGGTACTCCGACAAACTTGCCTGATAATGTTATTCGCGTCAAAACGTTTTGCGAAAGGACGGGACGAATTCCGGTGGAGGATGTTCAATGGATGGATCACACTACGCGATCGATTTGTATCTTAGCTTTTAACTGTTGAACTCTGTGTTGCATCCGACTGCTGCTCTTTTTTTAATGGATTGACTGGTTTCCAGTTCAAAAGGGAAATGTTCAAAAACTGAGCACTAGCATATAGCACACAACCACCTGGTCGGCTTTGCTCCGCGTTTCAGCTTTGCTACATTTTTCGGCTTGCTAACTATTACTACTTTTGCAGCTGCGATTGTAAAAATCAATTTTTCCAGTGATCAATCGAAAACCAGTACATGAATGAATGGACGAAAATTTCGGGAATCTTATTATTCGTGATCTCAGTCGAGTGGCTTTTACCATTGAGCCAGTGCAGTCGGGACGCTAGCCGACTCTTTGAGGATCTCCTGGCTGATTACAATAAGCTTGTAAGGCCTGTTGAAAATGATAGCGACACGCTGATCGTACGATTCAAGCTAAAACTCTCGCAGCTTCTCGATGTGGTATGCATATTTTCTGTTATAGAAGCGTATGTTGCATTTAAACAGTCACGTCTGACAGTTAAAAATTTGAAATTTTCAAAATGTCTTGAAATAAGGCCTAAAATGACGCTGTGTTAAATACTATTTATTTTTAGCTGATATTGTATTTTGCAACAATGCACTATTTTCAACTGTCAAAATTCAAAACCCGCCTTTGTCATTACTTTCTTTTTGAGAGCGAAGCATTTTTTCACATCTTGAGCGATAACATGTTAAACAGCAATCAGTAGTTAATAGGGTGCAAATGGCTCGCTTTTTCGAAAAATGCTTAGACGGTAAATTTGACTCCTGGCATGCAACAGCAGCAATTTTAAATCAAAACAAACCAAACTGCAGAGAGCCGAATCTTCGAATTTTCGCACGAGAACAGCGCTAATTACTGCTGCACCAAGCTTGTCAGCAGTTTTCTTTACAAATGTAGTCAGACGCTTCAAAGTAGAAAATTCGCATTTAGCCTCAACATATTCACCTAAATTTGCACATTCATTCTTAATCTTTCCCAAAATACTGAATTTTTCAAATGTTTCAGCACGAAAAGAATCAGATAATGACGACAAATGTTTGGCTTCAACATGTAATCTCTATCAATTTTTTAATGCATTTTTGCTGCCACAGTGAGCAAAAACGCATATTATCCTGATGCTGTCGGTGTGTGTATGCATGTGCGTGTGTATGGTGTGGGAGAGTGAACTTTTGTCACCCACTTTCAACTTCGGAATCAAAGAAAGCAGGAAGCTGAAATTTTATGAGCGTTTTCCCAGCATACGTGTCGTCTTCACAGTCTGAATCATCGCTCACGTACACTTAAATCTGACTTACGAATGTCGAAGCTACTCGAGTTTTTTGGCGAGGGAACGATTTCGAGGAACAAACAAGTTAGAAAGCTAAAATTTCACACTGATTTCCTCTGTCCAAGTGTGAGCTAAAAATTTCAAATTCAGTTATCGCGCACGCTTACGCCATACGCACAGAAAGGGCGAATTTTACAGCTGGCACCGTACCAACTCAAAAACTACCCGAAAAAGAATAGTCGAGATTTTGCCAGAACATTTGTCGTCTGTCTGGGATATCGTATCCCTAAATCTAGTTTCAATTTGCACTTGTGCCGCGACATAGGATATTCCGAAGGCATCTGTTACGAAATGAGCTAGTTTGCTCACAGGACAAATTGCGAGGCTGAAACTTTGCAAGGATATTTTATATTCAAGTGTGGCTATGACTGCTGGCACGTGCTACGAACGTCTCTGCCTGCGGGAGAGAGCGGAATAAATTTGATAGAAGTTGATAGTGTAGAAATTTTCAAGGGTACTTTTCTCTAGATGCAGAGGGATGACCAATTTTAAAGTATTACCAGGGGCAAGATGGGGTACATGCTAATGTATGCATGCCACAGTCTTCTTATATTGTCATAATGTTTTTTTCCGAGCTGGACAGACTATAAATTGAAATGGAATCCAGCAGACTACGGTGGAGTGAACGTATTATACGTACCTTCTGATATGATATGGTTACCCGACATTGTGCTCTACAACAAGTCTGCATGTTATTTCTTCCAATAAATAGTTTCAAACTTTATTTTTTGCTTCTGGCACTTAATCAGCTTTTTTGTTTGGATCAGCTTCAGTTCACAGCGTCCTTCTCCGATTATGCACCTATCAAGTTTTACTTTAACCAGTGCTTCATCGCCTGATGGTTAGTCTGCTGGCATTCATTTTCCCGAAGGGGCTCCAGCTCTACGGCTTCTTCCTCTGTTTTTATCCACTAGGAGTAGCACAGACGCGCAAAAATAGCCGACGCGGGGCACCAAGAGCAACCTCATACAAGAAAGCTGCAGGTGACTCATTCTTCAGCAATCTGGTGGCGGATTTCTCTCCCTAGCCATGCGTCAGTACCAGCTTAATTCATGGAAATGAATGAACAAATCGTAGACAAAGTCGAACCCTCGCTCCTTAGCATCAAAGCTGTGCTGCTTGACTTGACACTTTACCATGTCTGTCAGCTTTGACGACAATTTAGTGCAAAAAGTATGACTCGATTTTTATTATTTTCTTATAAACTGGTTGAAAGCGGTTAACTAGAATTATGAAATCTGCGTATTTTCCAAACATTCCCACTGGCAATTTCAGCGCCGACGGAAATTATCAAGTGTCGATAATGACGAAGGCGAAGTTATCACCAAATGGTACTGTGGAGTGGTCACCTCCTGCCATCTATAAAAGGTTTTATTTAACTTATAAAATGCTACAGGTAAATGTTCCACCCTAGCTACTTCTGGGGCAGTCGAAACTCATTTACCGACTCGACATTCGTTTTCTTTAAGCATGTGCCAAATTGATGTTGAATGGTTCCCATTCGATGTGCAAACCTGCGAAATGAAATTTGGTAAGTTCACTATTTCTCTCCCTCTTTTTATTTGCATTACATCTGCGTCTGTGGAAATTCCAGTGATATCGATCACTGCTTGTGATGTATAAATTTCACGCAGAAGCACTGCTGGTAGTTTCACAGCATCGTCGATGCCCCCCAAAGGGTCGAAACCGGAGGGTCGCGTTTCTTCAGCAAAACTGTGTTGAAAGCAGTGAAGCACAGGTGCAAAACTTGATCACTTAGGAAAGTGAACATCAATCTTTTCAAAAGATGGCACACATACACCGATCAGGCGATAAAAATGAAGACAGAAACTTAGAAATTTAACGCTTAATACAGCTGCATTTAGCATGTGGATACATCCTGGTAATACCATTGAGATCGGATCTCTACACGGATTTTTTGGGCAGTTTATCTTGTGATTTGCATCAAAAATGCAAGTCAGTAGGGCACTCAACTTTCAGTTTGCTTCATTTCACGCTCTTACAGAAAACTTAAACTGCTGGGAAAGACAGTTCAAAATGAAGGAATAGTGTGAAAAGCCTATTTTCATATGCTCAATCGCAGCAACGATTTGGGAAAAACAATAGCCGTATTAGCTCATGGCGCATTATTTCAGGCTTCTGTTGTAGGTTCCTGGACTTATGGTGGTTTGGAAGTGGATCTGCAACACAAAGATTCACATATTGAGCGAACGGAAACAGAAACTGTACTTGGCTTTGATGGTGAATACGACGAGACTATTTGGGTAGTCGATGAAGGCACGTTTAAATTTTTTGAAATGCATATGCAGATAGTCTCAGGCTTTTTAATACAACTGCGCGGTAATTTGCATTGCTTAAACAATGTTCCAAATTGCCAATTTTGTGAATTAACGACAGAACACTTCAAAAATTACATTCTAGGGATAGATTTAAGTGATTATTATCCAAGTGTTGAATGGGATGTTCTCGGCGTTCCAGGGAAGCGCCATCTCAAAAGGTCCTCTTTGTTTGATTTTTTTTTTCTTGCTTTTTTTTTTTTTTTGTACGTTTATTCAGCAAATAGGAAATCTTCTTGGGGCTTTGCTAATGAAATTTATAATGATGACATATATAAAACACAAGAATTAATCAACGGAACAGGAATACTTCTGTCCATCAAGCCGCACACAATTGTAGGATCCTATTTAGCACCGCAGCTGAATCTCGTCAAAGAGGCATCTATGGTGTTGATTAATTAAGAGCATTTAAAAGATAAATGCGTGTACAGGTGAAATTGATAACACACTATGCGGGATTAATGCACTAATTTGCAAGGATTTTTGTGGCGATTCTTTTTAACTAAAAACGAATTTCTCACTTCAAAATCGTGTTGCGAGTCGCTGGCTAAGCACTGAGTAACGGATGAGCAATTAAAAACACTAAAATTTTCATAAATAAAACTGATGAGCAGCCTAAATTTGTCACGATACATTACTGGACGGTCTCAGCAATTATTTGCTAAACAGAGTATCTATCCCGTTTCCGTGCTCATGCCTGCACTCATTCATTCAATTTTGGGGAATTTCAGATATCCATGCTGTGAATCGCCTTTCATTGACTTGACTTATGAAATACGTTTGCGTCGCAAAACACTCTTCTACATCGTCTATCTGATATTTCCAATTGTGAGCATCAAGTAAGTTGCATCTGCTCTTCAGGCATCTGCAGCAGCGTGGACCGGGCATCTTGAGCAAAACGCATATTTTTGACATAAAATTTTTCTTATTTTATGTAATTTACTTATTTTTAAGCGCTTTCGCGTCACATGCAAATCATATTTTTATGTGTGGTCTGTTGCAAGTTCGAAACTGCGAAAGCTAGCATGCGGATGCTTTTTAAACATAGTCATTAACTTCATTGCTACTACAGCACAAAGGATTTTAGAACCCTTTTGCTCTTTTGTCTGGAACGAGAAATGGAGGGAGAAGCTTGATGCCCAAATGACAACCATTTTACGAATACTGATTAGCAAAGCTGCCTAATTAATAGTTCTATGAGAATTAGGCGTGTTAAGCACACTAGGGCTAAATTATTACCAGAAGACTCAAGAGAAGTTATTTTCTCAGGAGTGGCCGCAAACTAAAGAATTTAGGCACCTCATTCATGTACATTTAGCAACGCTGTTGTAGAAAATACTTATTACGTGGTTTCTGAATCAAATAAAATGTAACTACTTACCTGTTACTTGCAATTTGTTCAGGATTATTTCAGCTTCCTGACAGTGCTCGTTTTCTATTTGCCCTCGGATGGTGGCGAAAAGATTTCACTGTGTCTGAATATACTAATTTCGCTCACAATATTTTTTCTACTGCTTGGTAAGTAAAAAAGAAAGCTTTTTATCTACAAAGAAATTTTCAACGGAAAAATTCATCTCAAAAAAAAATATGGCTGGGCAATGTTTGCAGTGGAAATCATTCCATCGACCTCGCTCGTCATACCTCTCATTGGTAAATATCTTTTATTCACAATGGTACTTGTAACCTTATCTGTCATTGTCACCGTCATAACACTGGTAGGTTTCATTTATACGTTTGTTCAAATGTGCTGTAGTGCAGTCTCTTGGTAGAATGTCTTCTTCAGCTCTCCTAAATATTCTCTTACTCCAGTAGTTCAGAGACTAAATTTGTGTTATTGTTCGTGGTCATATTTCGACTGAGCTCGCTTTTTCGCAGAATGTGCATTTCCGCTCCCCAGCAACCCATACAATGCCGGAATGGGCCAAAGTATTCTTCACGGATTTGCTGCCGAAGTATCTGCTAATGAGACGACCGCTACCAGCGAAAATTAGCAAAGGCAGTTCCAGCAGCACGGTTTGTTTCTTTTAAAGCATGCACAAAAATGTTTGCTTGCTGGTATTTGAGTGAACTCCGTCAAATTCGACTGATTTTCTTGCATTTCGTTCCGTTTCATTCCCTGAACAAAGATTTGAGGTTAGTGTAGTTGCAAAATCATCAGCTCCGACGCAATCGAATTCGAAACAGGAGAAAAGCGTGATTTGCTTCAAAAAAATTTTTTTTCAGTTTGCAGCGCCAAAACGTTCAGATGGAAGATTACCAAGTTTCAGCCGACCGCGTGATCACACTGTTTCGGCTCTATTTGATCAGGTACGGCTCCTTCCTGGGATGCGCTAGCGCAACAGCAACTATGTCCCGTTGTCGACTAGACACAAAACGTATCGTACTCTCGATTTTCTGGATGATATCGCTATTTTTCTTGATTTGTAAAACAGTGCAAAGAGTTAACTTATAGATGGACTTCCTGACACCAGCTTATCGAGCATCATTTTGCACAACAAAGAGTCACGATGGGAGCAGTTTCACGAGCTTCCAGAAAGAATTTACACCAGCGATGAGTGCCGTGGACAGCGTGTCATTTATCGCCGATCAAATGAAAGATGATAAAGACGGCCAGCAGGTTGAAAATCCATTCTTTTTTGCTTCCTAAATTCCAAGAAATCTGGATGCGCTGGTTGGATGTACATCCTTGCAATACGATTTGCATGCCCTCTCAAAGAAATAACGCATTTCGAGCCTGAATTGCATTTCAAGAATATATTTATGTGATCTGTATCCGAGACCTGAGTGTCTGAATTCAAGGTGATTGAAGACTGGAAGTATATATCGGTGGTGATGGATCGTCTGTTTCTGATACTTTTCACAACAGCGTGTGTTATTGGAAGTATCGTGATTATTCTGAGGGCGCCAAGCATTTACGACACTACCGTTGCTCTCGCCTGAACCCATCTTCTCGTATTTTTGCTTATGCGATGCCAAAATAAATATATACTGTTCAGCAAGGTGAGAAATTGCCACAGTGAAAGTCCATTAGAAATGGAAAAAATCATCTCTCATTCATTAACGAAAACATTTTAGTGACACGCACCAGTGTTACCGGCTCCGCTATGCGTTTTTGTAACCAGAAATTTGCCGTACTGTACGGTCTCATGAAATTTCAGCTTTCTAGCATTTGCTCATTATCGCGTTGAAAAAGGGCTACCGACAGTTTTGCATGCTTAGGTTTGCGGTATCGGTATGCAAGACGTTACTGTCGTTCGATAGGTAAAAGTACTCACAAGTAACCGAAGCGGCAGTACAGAGCTAATATCAGTCAAATGAAACAACTTGAAGAACAAAAAGATTGCTGAGAAGTATTTTTGAATTCTACGTTTAAAAAATGAAAATATCGCTCATAAAATAACAGCTGACTTTAAATCTACTGAATTTTAAACAGCCAGAACAATAGTTTAGTGTATATGAAAGAATGATGCGCTTTTGCAACTTGTAGATGATTAAAAATGAAAATTTATTAGCAGATGACGTAAGAAATTCAAAAGTGCAACATAGCAAGACGTAAAAGAGGAAGCAATCACAGAGAGGATAGCGAAAGGAATTTTAAATAATATTATATCGTGGCACCGAAATAATGATAGTTGTGCACTGAGAAAAATCACATGCTGACAGGAAACTGGTAACAAAATCGCATTACGTACTGAGGAAAACCACATGTCAACAGAAAGCTGATAATAAGATCACAGATCGTCATAGTCACATTATGATAATCATATCACAATTTAACAGATCACTAACAAAAATTATAACAGATTGACGGGCCACTGATAACTTCATAACATATTTAACAGCTCAGTGACAATCATTTCAGCAAATCACTGATGACAATCATAAAACATTTTAACAAAGTCACTGTTCATATCAGATTTTAACGGGTCGTTATATCACATATTAATAGGCTATAACAGCAGAAGTCGACTCGCTAGTAAATCATTGCGTCGGCCAAAACAGGAGCAGTCTGAGGAGGTGCAAAAAATTCGTTGCAAATTGTTTCAAACACAGGGCGTTTTGTTCTGTCCGTATTCAAGCACAGCGACATTAATGAAAACGGTGGCGCACGGAACTGATTGTCTCTGAAAATACAACAAGCATTTGCTGGATGCTGCAAGTTCAAAACAATACGCAGTCAAAATTTGAATTAAAAAAAACACTCACAATGCTTCGGAGCCTGAGCTGAGCTGTTCAAGGTAGCGAGCACAGTCATCTCGTATCATCGCTGGTCTCCGGTTTAGAACCATTATTTCAGGATCACTTCCAAGTGTCACAATTTCAATAAGCAAACAGCCATACTCCCATCTGAATTATAACAGCTCACTAGCGATCAAAGATCACGAGGGCAACCAGAAACTTCAGATGTGGCGAGGACAAATTCGAGCAAGCCGTTTCCAGCTTCGCCGAGGGCCAGAGGAGTGCAACGACGGAATCGCGGCCATTCAGTGTATCACAGCAAGCAACGAAAAGGATAACAACCGTTCACATCCGGGAACAAATCATGGTTGAGAGGGCAAACAGCCGCGAATGCCAAAATTTTTTTGAAAAATGATGAAATGCTAATGATCCCAGAAACAGCAACCGACCGATCAAAGTAAGTATCAATAATAATTGAAAAAGCAGCTGAACAAACTAAATGATCTTTCCCCAAATAGCTCATCGCCCTGATCTTTCAGAAACAGCAGCGATCTCTTTTACGTTCCTCCGTTGGGACCTGTTTTGGCCCTTTCATTTCCGTCCCCACCGTTATGAATGAGTACTGCTATTCGTTTTAAAAGTAAACTAAATGCGAACACATCGCTCTCATAGCCATAATCGCCCTCCAACCAGTACTCGTATGGTAACCATTTCATGCGCACATCATCCTTTTCAGCCGCATGACATTTGTTCTCTTCGGCCACATTCTGGCATGAATCTGAATAAAAAAACACTGGTAAAGAGCATTGATCTGACTGCTGTCTTTCTGCTTAGTACCATAAATATAATTCCAGTCCAAGATGAGAAAATTTTTTATCTGCTCACCCTGTATTACAAGAAAGCGATCCAACTTACCGAAACCAACTATTTTAACACAATGCACGAAAACCCCGTTGCGTGACTCTCGGAAGAGGCAAACGTTTCGAGCGGCTACATCACGATGCAAATAGCCGCATCCACTGATGTATGCCTACAAATTACATCTTCTGAAGGAGCAACAAACAAGATACAGAAATTGACAAATTTTCAGTGCAAAGCCCTTTTTTGCTAACGGCAGCACGGAATTACTATAAGTGGAGAGTGTAAACTTGACCGAATAGCCATATACCCAGCCCGTAGTAATACAGCGTGGAAACGATCTGGACGGGGAACTACTAAAATACAGCACGACTTAGCCTAGCGGGGGCTGGCCACGAACATGCATTGCAGTGTTATTGGTCCGGATTCAGGCTGAAAAATTGTTATGACGAAAAGCTGAAATGAGGGAGGGAGGGGAAGATGATTAAGAGAACAGGACTGCCGAACAAAAAACATGTGGCACGAAACCGTGCGCCATGTTGTACAGTTATTTAAAAAAAGGATTCACATAGGAAAGAATTGAATGAGTGAAAAAAGCGTAAGAGAAGAAGAATGGAGAAGTTGCCCGCTGCATCAGTGGCGAGAAATGCGAAGCAGCTGATCAAAACACCAAAGCATGTAGTGAAAAGAACAAAAAATACCAGTGCGCTTGCAATTTGATAGCAAAACTGACGAAGTTCACTGATAACCGCAGGAAGTTTTCGGTTCAGTTCGCACTGTAACGTTCACTTAGGGATTAGTTAATGCCGTTTCAAACTATCTCAGCAAGCAAAAAGAAGAGAAGCAACAAACTCCTAACCATATCATCTCGTAGCCTTTTCAGATACGACTTCAGGTCACCGTCCTCGCAACATTCAAAAAGCAAACCATGCACCTATGTGACAAAATTTCACACTGCAAGAACTAGAAACGAAAAGCCTTGTGGAACTAGGATGGTACTCACCTGCGTGACCGGAGTACTCGCGTTGAAGCAAATACCAATAAGTTTTACAATATTATCATGTCCACAAGCACAGAGCGAAACAGCAACTCGAGCTTCCCCATCAAAATCCACTTTCTCATTATCACAGACTACGTTGGATCGCACTAAAAATGCAGCCAATATCAGTCAATCAGAAACCCAGTATAAATCCTGATAGTTTACAATGATGCAATGCAGACATCACGCCGCACTTTTTTTTTTTCAGCAAAGTTCAGAAATTTTTCTCGGATAGACAAAGGCAGTCGGAAGATTTTACCTGACTTAAACATGGCACGTTGATTGGTTCTTTTCAGATGCACGACATATGTTGCGCCAAAGTATCCCTTATCTAACATATCTTCTATCTGGATATCAACTGATGACAAAAAGTTAACTTTCTGGGCCCTTGAAATTCACAAATTGAAGAAATGAATGAAAGATGGCAAAGTGCGAAAGCAAATTTTCCAGAAACTGTACAAAATTATCGCAGAAGTTTCTAATGGCTGAAGTGATATGCGTTTTTATATTTCGCCTCAGCAATATGCGTTTTTGTATTTCATCAGTGGTGCAAAAACTCATAAAAAAACGATATCTGATTATAGAGCTTGAACGAACTAACACCTCAGAAATCTAATCACATACAGTTTTTTCAAAGGAAACCCGCTGAAAGTACTCCATTTCGAGTTACATTCGTCTGGAACATCGGACGTCGCCGCCAATGCAGCTGAAGAGCACTGCCGTAAAATGCTATGATGCACGTCCTGAAATGATAAAAATAAATGGGGTGAGGAGGGCATGTGAGTTATGTGGTTTTGAGACAAGCTGCTCTGGATTCACAGTGAGTTAGTGCCCAGAGGCACGTTCGTTGCGGCTGCAAATAGAAATAAGCCATGAACATACTGATGAGGAAGAGAGGGATGGGTGGAGGTCAAGCGAGTCATCTTCATAGAAAAAGCTTTAGTTACCTGGTCACTGAAAGCTAATCCGACATCTGCTGTTTCATGCTCACGCACAGTACTTGTACAGACGCCGCTCGAGATCACTTCTGCGTCGCTTCCTCAAAAATAATTATAATTAAGCTAATTTCGCAAATTCAAAAAAAACCCATTCATTCAGCTTCTCAGTTTTTCTAATTTTACTGCTTTCGGCCAGATCACGATCCTGCAAGCAATCCTGGCAAGGTCAGGAAAACAAAATTACCGCCTTACGAAGAATTATAGCAAAAAGTTATTTGCCATTAATCCTGCATGCGAAACCTCACTCACCCGGGAGGACATTTTATGATTCTGAGGCGTCTCTTCAAATCTCCGATTTAAGCAATTACAATTTTTGCAAACAGCTAAAAAGAAATTCACATGAAAAATCCGCTTACTGAATGAGATATAAGCTGCAAACGCATCCAATAAGCGATCGAGCTTTGACGGCTTATCACATGCAAGCTAAAACATTTCTGAGTCATATCCAGATTAATCGGACATTACTACCGTTTCTTCCCAACTTACCTCATAAAAACAACAAAAAAAAAAATCGCGTTATAATGAAGCGCTGATGTGAATTGGTGAACACTGACCTCACGAACACGACATCGCTCTGCAAATTCGTTCGAAGTGCTAATTGTTGCGACCGTTGCTCCACGGCTGCTGTTCTCCTTCACGCCATCTAAAATAAGTTATCGCATTTTTGCTTTTCAAAACATTCCTTAAAAAATGTTAGCAGCGGTAGAATTTCGATCGCCTTTCGAATTTATCTAACATTTCAAGGAACATCCGGTGCTCACACTTTTCTACTCAAATTTCGAAACAGATCTGAAGAATGTCGGATAAACATCGTAAAAACAAGAAAGCTGATGCCAAATTCAACACTTGTTAACAGAATTTCCTAAGACAAGCAAGAGACTCTCACAGGCTTGTAAAACGGTGCCCTGCAAAATGCTGATCGGCTAATTTCCGACGATAAATTCAGCTGAAATCTAATCAGCAAATTTCATAAAAAACCGGTGCTTCCAGCTTCACAAAAAAAGTCACTATTGCTTCCCAGTTGCTAAACCGTGCAATTTTTCCACCACTTTGGTACCAGAGCCAACATTTTTTCTGAACTCGACTGCTTTCGGAGCAATTGCTCAGTTGATTTCTGTGGCAAACTGGCAAAATTTTAAGTTTGACTAGTAAAATTTTGCACGTCTTTGGCAAGCGTTCTTTCCACTGAATTTTTAACTGTTTTGGTCAAAATTGAAGTTTCAGGATTTTAATTTTTCACGAATTTTCCTCCTCACACAAATGGTATTGGCAAAACTCACCACAAAGTAGGTCATTTGTATAAATGCGGTAATACTAAGTGAAATGTAAAAATCCAGTTGCCACATTAGTGGCAAAGCACTTATCTGTCGTATCAGTGCTTTGCAATAAATAAATGGAATCAAAAGAAACACAAAATTATGCGAATAAAAAAAAAACTCAAAATTTGTTTTTTCCAGTGTTTTTCGGTGAAAACATTTTGCCCTACAAATGACACACAAGGCTGGCAATGTCAAACCGATCATCGATATCATTAAGCAGTAAGGCCAGTTTTGCCAGATTTCATCCTGAAAATAGTTCGCTTTGCTGTTACACTGCAAAACAACTAGACAATCGTTGCTTTCTTTGTCATTTTAAGAGCAAATTTTAAGTTTCATTTTTTTAGTATTTTTGAAACTATTTCTTCAATTCGAGAGCCAAATATCATTAAATACACAATGCAAAAAAAAACCAAAGAATGAATTCAAATTTCAGTGAATTCACAGAATTACAAGTGAACACTGAAGAGGACGATAAACCGGATTTAATCGACATGCGCCGTTGATTTCAAGAACTGGAACGTTGTTCGTAGCTATTTGATTTTCCAGAGGGTGGCTATTATTTTAAAAGTTGACTATAAAAAGACCATACCTCAATAACACTGGTTCCAGGACGTGGAGAAATCATCCTTCTTTGAGAAGTTCTGTTAAAAAGATCACACGCTGTGATTTCAACGTCAAAAACAAACCCCTTGCCAGGATGTGGCTTCAAGAAAAACCATGTCTGATTCTACAAAAACAGAATAATTATATGTCTGCTTTTTGCATTCTCCTTCAATCTGCTGGAATATACTGGGACCACTTCCAAACAAATTTTAACTCGCTTTTTCGTCACTTCTCTGCTACTTGATTGATGCAGCAAATTTTTTTTTAAAATACTGCTTAAGGAACTACTGCGTCAACAAAAACGCATAAGAGTAGCGCAAACGTGGTGACGACAGTGGTATCACGTCGCTTCGACAAGAACTTTGGTTGGTAAAATCCATGATCGGACCTGATTAAAAATCGGATCTGTTTGATTCATGATAAAACTTAACCTGGTCAGATCTGCTTAGTCAAAAGCTATTTTTAAGCATTATTTATGTAGACTGACATTTACGAAAATATCCAACCTGTGGTAGTGTAAAATTCTGAGTGGAAAAGCCAGCGCAATCAACGCACGACCGGCCAGGCGTTAAAGCAACTCGGAACTGTACAGTGTCCGGCCAGCGCATATAATCGTCGTAATATTCCCAAGAAATGTAATACACTTCCGAAGCAGTAATATAAGTATAATGCAGCGAATGAACTGGTGGAGGCGCTGCATGTTACAAACTATTAATGTGTACTTGTCGCAGTAGAAGTAAATACATAAAACTGATTACAAGTAACGTCTAGGCACAAAAAAAAGTAAAAGAAGAAGGAGATGCTTACGACATTCGCTAATATTGTGAGCAAGATGTTCGCACATTGGCGTGAAAAAGCTTGTCTCGATCATCCAGCTGTATTCCAGTTTTGAGTAACACATTTCCACGGCATATTCTGTATCGAATTCAAGATTTCTTATAGCATAAGAGCGTGTTCGATCCTGAAGCATTCCCAGTTTATCAATAGATTTAAAATTTTAGACACTTTTTTGGCTCCCACCTAGCAACATAACAGGCGCAAATGCCGCTTCACGTTTTAGGAGTTTCGTAGCAGCGTTATTATTTTATTAGTAACTTAAAAATGATTTTTTGGAATCCCAACAAGAAAAAGGAAATTGACAAGAATGCCACGCACGTTGCAAAATTTTAAAAGATTATAATCGCAATCCAAAACATTATGAAAATTTTGGTGGGCATAACGCTCTGGAAAGTAACTCTGCGATTCGTTGATTTTCAATAGTAAAATAATAGCGGCATATGCCAGGAAATTAAAGCAGCATCATTTTGCTTCCAAGCGCAATCTTCTGAAGCAAGCAGTCAAGCTATGAACAGCCTTACCAATAAGAGAATACTGTGGGTGCTTGCTACCAGTCGGCTTATCCCCGAATATCTCCGATTCTCACAGACAGCGAATACGGAGGGAGTTTTTGATAATCAGGCTAGTGCAGGGTAAATTACCATTTCAAATGACGTAGTCGAAGAGAAGTTGCTTTTTGTTTTCCACCTCAACATAACAGTACAACTGCGTAACATATTGTCTAAAGTTGTCCAGGAAACCACAGTTGTTACTGAATCATTCTCGAACTTCTAAAAATCTATTTTACGCGGCACTACATATCCTCTTCAGGTCAGGTTCTACCCCCACATTCATAAATACCTAAAAACAAAGTTCAACAAATAATCGAATTCAGTAGGAAAAATGTTATGCTGCTCCTGAAACTCACTGATTACGGGTAACACTACCTTGCAATTGCATGTGTTTTCTATATTTTTTTTGTTGGCAGACACATATGCCTCATATGTTCTGTGGGTGATTGGAAAACTCGGGGAAGGAGAAGGAAACTATTAGTAAAATCCGTATTGCTGACCAACCCGAATAAACATATAGCCTTTCTAAACTTTTGCCTCTGAAGTAGGCAAAGAAATCAATGGATTTTTGAAGGGACATAGACTCTTCGTAATATAATTTTCAGTGGTTTTTAAAAGAAAATACGTGGCGCTTTATGTAGAAGTCAGTTGGCGGACGGTTGCTCCACTCGCTGCTTGAGTACCATCGGCTCGTAGAATGGTCAGCCGAAACAGCGAATATTCCTCCGTATGCAACGAGGCTTACTACGCGAAGATTAAATGGATATCTGTCAAATTTCCACGTTATAATCGATTCTTTCGAAAAAATCTGCAATTTTGAAAGATAAAAAAGCAAACGGATAGACCATACAGTGTAACACTGGCCTAAAGTTGGCAGCGATGTCAATATGAACTGATATGCCAAATTAACCCAATGATAGGAGGTAAAAATAGG
>UYRT01000037.1:0-18105 GCA_900617915.1 Gongylonema pulchrum
GCTGAATTGCACAAAACGCATGATCGCACCGGCTAGTCTGGTGCGCGTTGCCATTTATTGTATCTTTGCACGACAAAAACATATTGTAGAGAGTGCATGCTGTGTACTGTTTCTGTGTATTATATGTATGTGTGTGTACGTGTGTGTATGTGCGTGTGTGTGTGCATTAATTCGTCGGTAAAATTGTAGAAACTGAAGTCTCACATACAATCCAAAGGGTTTAAATTTAACTTCACGTAGCATAGGTTTTTTCGGGGTCTTTACCGCACTGCGGCGAAGGAGTGTTTCTGTTGAAATAGAACTCTGAAAGTGGATGAAATTGAAATTTCTTTTCGCTAACTCAACACTGATGGCAATGATTATTACTATTATCATTATCACTATCGTTGTGATTAATATTGTCATTATCATTATTATTTTTATTACTGTTATTACAGTAGAATTCATTGAGGTCGGTATGGAGGATGAACAGCGCTTTCTCTTCGAGAATCAACTGCTTAATTGCAAGAAATGCGACAAGATGAAAACCAAATCTGAAGTAGCCAGAAATACTATTAACTGTGCCTAGCTCACAATTGTGAAATAACTTCATGAAAAGCAGTGCTATTGCAGATTTCTGGAAAGTAACTCTCGAAGGAAGCAGCCATCGATGGTCTTAGCAAATGCCGCAAGCAGCTGCTACCGCTCCGATTACTTACAAATGCTTCTGCCTCTCTCAGTGTGAGCAGTGCGGCTTTTTGCTTACGGTTTCAGTGTGCTAGCTCACAGAGGCAATGCTATAGCTCATTTGTGAATTCCTCCTTAAAGCGGCAATTTTTACCGCATAATACACTTCGACTCTCTCAGTGGATCGTGCCTTCTTCGCAGCTTTCATGATTTACAGGTGGGCAATGTGGTCATCGTACCTTCTTGACATACATGCACTGCCCATTTCGAGGGCACTCATGAGTTGTGAAAGTATCGCCGGAAATGGCCACTATCCATGTTCTGTGCAGATATGTCCCCATTTCGATTAGTAGCTGATCGCTGTCGATGATCGAAGCTGATGCTGCCTGGCAGATTTGTTCCCTTGGAAAAATTTTACTCAAAATGCTGTTGTTTGTTTGTTTTTTGGCTTTGTTGAGGCTTCTTATAGCTTTGCGGTTGTTCTCTTCCCTGTAGATTAATCTGGATCATTCGAAAGTAAGCTTGAATGTTTTTTGACTGAACAGCCACTGGAATGAGAATAAATCAGAAGTACCAATTAGTTTCTCACTATAGATTGCTCCGGTAATTATGTGAAATACTTTTATCTCGACACCCTATTCGAACATATTTGGCGGAAATCAGCGAACATGTCTGCTACGGGAAACAAAATCACTGTACAGCAAATATAATAATTGCGTATAAGTCTTCTGTGGGCATACGTTTTTTGCAAGGTTCTGACCGTGGAAATTATGATTGCTTCAATGCTCCAAAAATGAAAATTAACTGAAATTATTTAGAGATAAAATTTCCAGATCTAGCAGCTATAGGGCTGGTATAATAGCCAAAATAGGGAAGAAAGAGAAGCAAGCAAATTTTATTACAGTTACGCGTCATTAGATTAAGGGGGTTTTTTTTTCAAATTTCAGCTTTTTTGAAGATCTGGGGGAACTTGAAAATGAAAAACAGATACAGAAAGGGGTCCCCATTAGTGAACGGTTTTACACTTCTATGAACATAAAGTATGTAAAAAAACCGAGGCACACTGAAACCCAGCAATCGAAATAGAAAGGACATAAATCCAATTAAACAAGGGCCTAATTTAGTGATAGAAAAGCTCAAAAAAAGTGAAAACTTAGATGAAAATACAAGAAATGTTCGCGCTTAGACGTTAAATTTGAGCAATTTACGGCAAAGTCAAGATCCAGAGTGTCATTCAATCTGAGCAGGACCCGTTTTGTTCAAACAATAAATTTTTGTTTCGCCAACTCCGTTTTGATTATTTCAACGTTTCAGTGTTCTAGCTCATCGGGCCAAAATATCTCTTTATCTTTCTGCACCTCCGCTCTAAGAGAGTTAAAAAATGCCAAAATTTTTCCGGTTTTTGCAGATGTTTCGACACGCATTATGTATTACATTGATAATTTTTGATTTGAGCTTCACTGTGGCTCAATTCATGGTACCTTATGGAATGCCTTTTGGCGCATTAGGAACGCCCGGCATGATGGCTCGTACGTTTCTTTCATTTTAACTCAAATCCATCCAGAACTGTTCCCTCAAAGTCATCGTCATCACAAGGTAGCTCGTTGCGCCTGGATACTATTGGTGTGAAGTGCACAGTGTTATCGAGGCAACGTGAATTTGTTGTTTTGGCTATTTATAATTGTATGCGTCGTCACCGTCGCATGTGCATAGTATCATTGGAGATGCGTCACAAACAGCCTTTGCACGGGTACCTCTTCCTGACACACGGCACTCACTGGAACGAATAAAGCAACACGTCTTTGTATGGCACATGTATTCTCTTGGGGTTTTACTCCGGAAAATCACGCGGAATTGTAAAAGAAAGAACTGATGGCATACAGCTGTGCTAGGAATATTGTCGCATTCAACATGAAGAATGCATCAAAATTAACGTTAGCCTCAGAAACGTCAAGACGTCCCTCGATCCTCGTCTAAATATGTTACCACTGGGACATATATTAGGATGGAGGCGTGAAGACGCAGGGGAGGTAGTGGAGGAGAGACGGCAGAGACGAGGAGGATGGAAGGAAAGAGGAAAGGATCATGAAAGAATTTCTGTGAGTTGAAGCTGCGAAACTATCAAGTTATCGAAATCGTTCGGGTGATCGGCGTGGAGATCCAAAAGCACCAAATTACCAGATCTAGACAATTCAGTTCTTCCTGCACGGCTGCTGAAAAATAAAACTCGTATTTTAAATTTATTGTCAAACAGTCCTTGTTTGTTTTTCCTTCACAGCTACTTTTATTTTTTGACTTTCATTCTTCAGTTTTTTTTGAGAAAGTTTTCAGAAAAGTTCCCTCTGCTTTCGGCTTTTTTAACATTGTGGCTTCTCATAGTCGAATTTGCTTGGCGTAAGTTATTTTAACCCATGAAAAAATTTCTGGTATTTTATCCCAGGCCCTGGAACACTGAAACACGCATTTTTAGCATACATAAATCCACTGGGTTACGGTGGACTAGGAGTCGGCATGGGCATGGATCCGCTGCTAATGTCTGGCATGGCCATGAATATGAATATGCTCGGCAACCCGTTTATGCCGACAAATCCTTATGTTGCGCCGTTTGGTTACACAAATAATGGAAATACTTTTGCTGGTTATGGTGCGCAAAAGTACGGATCACCCTTTTATCCAAGGACAGTGGGTAACTCACTGAAACGATATATGCCAGGTATTATTACTACTGTCATTACCATTGTCATTATTATTACCATCATTATTATTAACTAATGGTTAGTCGAGCAAGCGCTTATTTCACTATTTCTGCTACTAGAGAATAAGTTTTTTCAAAAAACTTTTTCAGCTTATCATAAACATCTCAGAAAAAAAATCTTGGATTTTGTGTTAAAGGAGATTCAGATACACATTTGGCGCAAAGTTTACAGGCGAGTTTGGCGCAAGTGCATTCGTCAACTAATCGATAAACAATAGTATTATCAGCGGATAATTTTCAGGATTCGGTTGTATGAATCGTCCCGGATGCAGTACTGGTTATCAGAAGAAAGAATGAGGGCCAGGGACCAGCAATTATTGTTTTAATTAGTGCTCATGCCAGGCGAACGGTCGCATTTTAGTAACATTGAGGACCTTCACATCAATGATTTTAACATTGTTGACAGTACCCATGCCCATTTTGTTTCAATGTTTGCGACGGAAAAATTCATTTTTTCATAAAAATTCTTAGCTTCTTGTGAGTTACATTTTACCGCGTTGTGACGAGGAGCGCAGTTCTGCATCGATTACAGTATCATTTATCATGCAATAGAGATGTTTTCAAATGATTGAGAAATATCCATAAAAAGATATGATTCAGTTAAAAAAAATTATAGATATTATGAATGCACTGTATGCTTTTTTGGGCAAAACAGGTTCGCCTGATCAGAAGATGGTAGTAGCTCAGGAATTCATTCCTCCCGGAGTTTGTTTAATATTTTGATCAGCTGCTGTTTCATGGCATGCTTCTGCGCTACCAGTCGCTTCATCGAAGAGAAGCCTATTGGTGATCCTGGGATTTATGTCTGTAGCTTTCTTTCATCATTTTTCCAAAAAGCTTGATAAATTTACTTTGCCACTTCTATTATTGCATTAAAAAATGAGCTAAGACGTTCACGATTTAATGGGCCGTAACTTCTTGCCATGTTATTTTCCTGGATTCTTAACCCCTTCAGCCTTCTTTTCTTCATTTTCCCCGTCCATTCCGGGTGTGCTTTAGCATCTTGCATGTAAGTTAACAAAATCTTGAAATTAGTTATCGCGTGTCTGAAGAAATATATTACAAAATAGAGCGTGAAATGAGTTTAATGCTCTTCGGACAGTGTGATGGCCATCGGTTTACCGTTCAACTCATAATGGAAAGTGTTGAGATCGGTTTTCTTCACGTGTTCGATTGTTAGCTTTCCATCATGCCATTTGATCCGATCACCGTAATGCTCGTGCTGCAACGACAGGTCAAGTGCATTTGTATTTAATCTTCTTTTGCGCGTACTAGCAAAATACCAAACCCTTCTGAACCCCGAAATTCGCTAGGACGCGTCAATACGGCGGGGCTGCCGCATGCAATACAAAGTAGATCATCACGGTGAGCCACTTAAGCTGAACTATAACCGGAACCCAAGTCAGATGTTAACTAATTAATTCTTTCAAATTTTCCTTTAACTTCATTCCTTTAGATTTACTAAGTCATTTTAGTTGTTACATATGGTTTGATAGATTTTGTCTAGTTTTCGTGTCTTTTTGCATTAGTGCAAGTGAGGGAGCGCGATAATCCAATCTTGTCTATTTGTGAATGCGTGTATCTCTCCGCACATCCAGGTCAAGAAATATCTAGTTCAGACTCCAACTAGTCCGTCAGCCCAAAAACAATTTGGGCGTGTCTTTATGATTTGTGCTAGTTTTTCAATCTGACAACCAGAAAGCTTCCAGCTAGTTAGCTTCATCAAATAAGTCTAGATGGATAGTCTGAAAACTAGTAAAAACTTCCTACTTTTTTGCCGAGTTTAGAATAATTTTGTAGTTTGTTGGTACTGTGAAAGTTGGAAACTAAAAGCTTCAAGATTTATCAAAAAGTCACTTTTTTTACCACTGATTTTTTACGGAAGAAACGGGAGAAAATAATTCAGATTTTTGTTTCTCTCGGCCATCATTGAACCCAAACTGGGATGCACCAAGCTTGCCGCTGCTAGCATGTGTTTTTGCACTAGGCTTAAATTATTCAGGTTGCTAAATGCATGAGTGATTGTTGCTTTACATCTATTATGCGTTTTGGCATTTATGCAAGTGCGAAAACGCATCCTGCGACGACCTCGGTGTGTGTGTATGTGTGTGTATGTGTGCGTGTATTTGTGTGTACGTGTGTGTGCGTTCTTCCAGGTATTTCAACTCGGCGCCCAAGCAAGCTTCGGCGCCAAAGTTCTGCGAGTGTGTCCCCGGATCAAGTGCCATCCCGGGATCATGGTACCAACTCTCACGCATGTCTAGCCCCGCCATGAGCACGTAAAAGTTTTGGCGGGAAAATCGCCAACTCAGGAATCAGAAAAGCTAGAAAGCTGAAATTCTGAGGTTATATGTATGGTTCCCGCGTACGGTCCTGTGAGGGTTCCTGGCGGGAAAATCGCTAACTCTGGAACCAAGGAAGCCAGGAGGCTGAAATTTTCAGGAAATGTTCCTAACACAGGTATAACCTAAAATTGCCGAATTTAGCTCCCAAACGTATGTGGTTATCATGTACGGCCCCGTGATATTTTTTGGTGGGAAAATGGCTAGCTTGGGAGCCAGGGAAGCTAGGAGGCTGAAAATTACAGGCAATGTTCCCAGCTTATGTTCAACAAAAATTTATCTCATTCAACACTTCAGGCATTCGTGATTCTCTCGTACGGGGCAGTAAAATTTTTTGGCGAAGAAATGTCTAACTCGGGAAATAGGAAAGTTGGGAGCTAAAATTTTAAGGACATATCCCCAGGCCTTGTAAAAGTTAAAGATATCAAATTCAACTCCCAGACACGTGTGGTTCCTATGTAGGGACCCATGAAATTTTTTGGCAGGAAAATTGCTAACTCAAGAACTAGAGAAGTTGGAAAATTGAAATTTTAGCGGAGTGTCTCCTGTCCAAGTACTGCGTAGGCAATTAATTTCCCGAACTTCGAGGCCCAGTATGTCACAAATCCTAGCTGCTGGGTTTCCGAGCGGTCTAATTACAGCACGAAATACTGCTCGCACGGGCCCGTCTAGTGCGCGTCGCCAGTGATCTTTTGCTCTCACTGTTGTGAATATTCGTAAATTCTGCATAAAGGAAATGAATAATTTCCGTTTAACATTCGTTCTGTGAAAATATCCTATTTGTTAAGTGAGCGATTTTCCCGCCAAAACTTTCAAACGCTCGTACGAGAGGACCACAAATAACTGGAGTCTGAATTTGAAACATTTAAGTTCAGGAAACATTTACCTAAAATTCCAGCTTTTTAGCTTTTCTGGTTCCCAAGTTAGCAATTTTTCAGCCAGAACTTTTCACATGCCCACGTGTACCGGGGGCTGAATTTGAAATCCTTAAGCTATACGCAATCTGCTAACGCACCTTTGAAATTCCACCCTTCCAGCTTTTCCGGTTGCTCAGTAAGCAGTTTTCTGATAAAAACTTTTATATACCCGTACATGAGAATCACGCACATCTAGGGACCAAACTTGAAATCCCTAGCTCACACATGAACAGAGAATATCTTTGCGAAGTTTCAGCCCTTCATCCTTTCTGTTCCCCAAAATCGCTTCCCCGCCAAAAAATTCGCATGTTTTTTCAAGGCATCTGTACCCGGCACCCATTCATATGCGGGTGATAACATTAAAACGGGAGAGCCGCGCACGGTGCATGCAAATACTCCCAAACTTTCAGCCTTCTAGGTTTTCTGCTTCTTGAGCTGAAAGTGGGTGACAAAAGCGCGAACACAAAGACACACACATACAGACAGCCTCTTGTCGATATGCGCTTGTGCGTTTGCATATATGCGAAAACACATAAAAATCTGCTAAAGGTTGTTAACATACCGCATACTGAGTCAATTTGTCATGATTCACAATTTCATGTTTGTGATCACTGGATTCACATTCTACTTTCTCCACATTTTTGCCAAATTCCAGTTCCGCGGTGGCGCCCAGTTTTACCTGATGTATAGCAGCCGCGGCATTGGCATCATGGAGGAGCGTCAATAAGCTCACGCACAACAACAAAACCCAACCTAAAAACCATTTTGCAGGTGAAAACCTTCATTTCCAAGAGCACGTCACTAAAGTGATGGGAACAGATCTTTTGTGTTTTTTTCACTTTACAAATTATTGTTTCATGTTCTAATCCGCCATTTCCTGGCAGCCTTTAACTAGAATAGCGACTCCGTGTCCGGTGCATTTCAGCCAAACATCTCGTCGGCATGATATTTGAATATCACCTGACCCCGATCAACGCCCGTCCAAGACTAGTTTCAGGGATGAAGCATTTCCCACTCGTTAAATGAAACTACCCCGGAAGAAAGTAATGCTTCTAAATCTCGGCCGAATTTCAGTTATTGCCAGGAAAATAACTTAGAATCTTCCTAGTTGGCCCTTCTCCCATTCTCTGTAAAAAAATTTTCTACATAAATCACTTTCACCAACAATCATCTATGTCAATTCCCTATCGCCCACTTCCCTTCAAAACATTCAGGTTCAGTTCCATCCAATCATCCATTCATCCTCACTCTTCCTGGCGATTCTCTCTCTCTTGCTTCGTCGTCACATTGCCTCGATCTTCCTCTCTCAATAACAAATACTTCCAGTCTCCGAGACGTGCTTGGTCAAGGATTTTCCACAAACCGATAAATCAACATGTTCTCAAGCAGAGATGAGTTTTAGCATCAATTTTCAACGTGAGTCAATCCACCAAATAGTTTAACACTTGCTACTTTTCGTATAGCTCTCACTTGCCACTTTTCGTATAGCTCTCTTCATGTATGGGCTTTTTATTGTCTCTCAAATGCAAGTGGATGCACACAATAAGTCAGGATACAGAATGCGATGTTTCGACATTTCTGGATTCTCACACGACCAGAAGGTACGCCCGCAAACGTCTTCCAGACTTTCGTAGTCTTGGAGTTGAATAATTGCAACAGATACACACAGGCTTAATGTCAGTACACTAAGTTTTCAGTAGCGTAAATGCGAAAACGTTTGGCAAGCCAAACTGAGAAGCATTAAAATGAAGAAGCAAAATTCCTAACCAGCAAGCATTGTGGAAGATCAAACGGAGTTCTAAGCGGATTTTCAGAAATGAGCAAGCAGGCTAATCCAGAGAATCCGCAAAACAGCAACTGCTGGAAAAGTACTTCCCCATAGAATCTCGAGCATACCAATTTTTTTCTTTTTGTTAAAACTTTGTTTTCGTTGTTTGACCTTGATTAACTCATCGAGCAGCTGCTTTCTCCCTCCTCTCTCCTTTCGACAATTTTCTGTTTCCTGGGTTGATAGATTAATGAACCCCACTTCTGTGGCCTCAAAATTCTGTTTTCCCTTCCTCTTCGAATAACTCGAAACAAAAAGCAGCTCCCGAAATCAATCACGTACACATACACACATAAGCATAAATACACACCCACGTGACCGCCCACATACGCACATGAAAATAACCCTGGACACTTTATCATGTGCCTTGGCTGTGCAGTGAGCAGTGAGCAAAAAGGTATATTGTCAAAAGGCTCGCAGTGCTTCTCACTCACCTTCAACTTAGCAGCCAAGAAAGTTGCGAGTGTGTTCCCAGCACATTTTTCATTCTTACAACCTGAAATCATTGCTCACCTAGTATGAGCTTCAAGTATGAAGACCAAAAAAGAAGTATGCAGATTTTTCAGATGAAAGACGATTTCGAGAAACAGACAGCTAGAAAGCTGAAATTTGAAATTTAACACTGATTTTCCTGTTCATGTGCACTTATGTCAAAGTTTTCAATTCTTAAAAATTCCGTGTTGCAACTTTTGCAAGTTCACTTGAATCCATTTTGGATGACAGGGATCATGCAAGCAAAAGAAATAAGAAGTGTATTTTAGCTTTTTGCCAGTACTGTCCAAAAAAGTGGACATCAGACTGTGTGAATAGCCAAAGCCTCGAACGTCAACTTCTCAAAAGTGTTTTTTAATAGTAATAGAAATCCGTATGAACAAAAAATAGTGGAATCATTTAGGTTCAAGACTGTTTGGATCATAGAACATAATACTCATCACCATCGGTTTGTTTACATTGCCATCCTCATAAAAGTGATATCTAACTCCATCATACTCCTTGAAATTCTTGACCAGCATTGTTCCATCGTGGTACGACAGTCGATTGCCAAATCTCTTCATCTGAATGCGCAGTTCCCTCACTGTATTTCAAAACTGCTCGTTAACGGTACTTTTACACAGCTATCCTGAACCACTGCCAATGGCTCCCACTTAAGCGATGCCCGAAAGAGGAAGCCAGTGACAGCCTCACCAGTGCGAAGTTGCTGTTAGCAAGGTGCGAGCCCTAGGATCATCAAGGAGTGCCTCCACCTTTCCTGAAAAACTGAGGAAATTTTGACTCTTTTTTTGCACATTCAGAGGATCATTCACTAACGGGTATTTCCTGGTTCGTCACTGGATACAATTTGCTGCAAATTCGCTGAAACTGGCTTAATGCATGGTGCTGAAATCTATTCTATTGTGCAAAGAAAGCACCTGGCGTAGACCTTACCCAGTACATCCAGAAGGAAAGCAAAAACCGGACTTACCCCAGTTTGGGTGACATTCCCATCCTTGATAATAAAGCAATCGCCAACCCATATGTTCCGCACATCACGTCCAAATTCTAGATATACGTCCTCTCCAAGTCTCACCCAAGTGCCCACTGAATAGCCTTTGCCCTGTGCAAAGAACGCTGCCGCACCACAGACAAATAGCAGAAAGTTCATCCTTGGCCTGAGCGAATTGTTCTGACCCAGCACTAGCAATCGTACAAATAGACAAAGTGCGCTTTGGCACGAATGAGCCTCTGAACGGAATTTCAGGTTTTTATATGCTGCGGACATTTCGCATAAATCAGACCGCACTAATGTGGAGAATTTTTACAAAAATTCTGGCAGCAACAAAACTGGCAAAGATTTGCTCTGCGCTTCATCAGCTGAATTTCATTCGCAGTAACATGCATCTTCTAGAAATCACTATTTGGGCTTTCGCATTTCAGTCAGGCCATTGATACTATTGCGAGAAATTATTAATCCGTAAACTGCATAGCTGAAGATTAATTAATTGGTGTATTTGACTAATGTAACACCGAATACGACATTTTCACGGCGTTTTCCAGGTTTCTATGCGAAATCTGCTTTTTCACTTTTGATTATAAATTCCAGCTGGGTCTTATAGCTGTTTGTAACCACTTCGGCCCGGCATGATAGAAGACGCTCTTTGAAAGTCTCAGATACTTGGCACGTGCATATTTCGAGCTTCCAGTGACGCATTTGCAATGACAGCTGTGTCTATAACTGCGTGCGTTGCACTGCGGCATTCAATCTCCACAGCTTCCCATCTGGCAACAAGACAAAGAAGAGCGGTTTTAATCCTATTCTGGATTAGGATTTTAGCTGCGAGAAGTAAAAATGCTTATTTTTGATATAATACTGCAGCTTGATATAATACTACATTAAGAACTAATTTAGTTATGGATGGAAATTTAGAATCGTAATTAGTATTGATAAGAACAGCTGAAGTTGGTGTTATACTGATGCGAAACGTGGTCACTAACGAAGACGGAACAGCATGCGGTGGCTGCGACGGAAGGAAAGATGATATGAAAAGTACTTAACGTGGCAGCTCAAAGTCGCATAAACAATCAGTCTTAATTAGATGAATGCCGTACAGCGTGTCATTATCATCATATTCGACAAGGCATATTGCTCGTTTTGTCAAGAAATGGCTGACGTCGCGCATCAGTGAGTGGTACCCAAAAGAAGTAGGGAGACCCGCTACAGCGACCTCTGAAGTAATGGCGCAAGTAATTATAGAAGAGGCGGTGGGTATTAACTGGAAACTTGCAACCCGGGATCTATGGGCCTGGTGTAGCTGCGTTAGGAACGTGGAAGTATTCCAATAACATCACTAACACAGAATACCTACACTGACAGCCCGAGCTGCCAGTGTAGGTATTCCGTACTAGTGATGTATTTTGGTACTAAATCAAGCAACAACCGGTGGTGATGGCTCCCTCTTTCGAGGATTGCTTACAAGCAAGTTGATGGCATGTAGCCGACAGTATTCTCGGTATTAAAAAATTAACATTTTAAATCCGTAAAAGTTTCGTGCAGCAGCTTTTACAAGTTTGCCTAAATTCAGTTCAAATGTACAGCTTGCCAGCAAAAGAGAACAGATATTTATTTCAATTTTTTTCGCTATATTGTTCAACAGTTCGGTTATCAGATTGTGCGAACGGTCAAGGCCGGTTCGCCAGCTTCTTCAAAAGTACCATTTATCAATCACAACAATTCATTTAGAAGAAGTATCTTGCTTTTCCAAACTGACCATCAAATGCATCTGTATCGTTTTTTGATCGTGTCCTCGGTAAAAAAATGTTGTGGTATCACTTTTTTGTACATCCCTGATTTTCATCACTCCATTCTTGAACGATGCTCGGTTCTTGAATCTCTTTTGCTGAAGGATATTCAATTATTTCCAAACGATTGCTAATGACAACTGTATAAATTTCTAGATAATTGCCCTGAACAATTGCCGTCACCTTGCTTCTAAGTAGTATTTGAAAAAAAGAGCTAACGGCAGTCTTGTTAACCAAAGTTACTATGACATGGTGCGGACCCCCGGACCACCCGCGAGTGCCTCTATCTTTCCTGAAAGACTGAAGGAGTCTTGATTCTTTTTGATTCTGATTCTGACTCTAGTATTTGCTTGGTGCGTCACTGGATATGATTTCCTGTAAAGAAAGTGTAACTGCCTTAGTTTAAGGTTACTGTATCTTTTCTACTGTGGAGAGAAAACACCTGGCGCAAGCCCGGGTGAATGCACTAAACATGCGAGCAAACATCGAACTTACTCCATAGGCGGTGACTTTCCCATCCATGACCACCTCCCCATACTGCTTCTCCAGTACGTCCTGCGTATCCGACCCAAATTGAAGCTTCACATCTTCTCCAACATATGCGAGATATACAGGAGAATAGCTCTCGCCTTGCGCAAAGAACGCTGCCGCAACACAAACAATAAAAAGCAGAAAGTTCATTCTTGGCTTGAGCGAACTACCCTGACCGAGCACTAGCAATCGTATAAATAGAAAAGTGCGCCTTGGCACGAATGAGGCTTTCAGCAGAATTTCACGATTTTATATACTGTGCGCATTTTGCATAAATCAAGCGGAACTAATGTGTGCGTGCTCGCCAAATTAGCATAAAGTCCAGGCGGGAAATGAGCGAATGCTAGGAATTCCTTACCTTCGAAAATGGCGCAGATCGAAAGCCAGCTCAACGTCTTTTTTCTACCTCATAAAAAAAGACTTTTGAGCTGGCTTTGTATTAGGGCCCAATTTCATAATGGTGCCTGTTTAAATGCAAAATTTTGAGGACTCACAGCGGTTGAACCAATGAAATGAATGACAAAAATATTCCGACATTCGATTTGGAAGCTCTATTAGTTGGGCACAGTAATGAAGTGTAAGAATTTTTTCCTCTCTTGGCGGAGGATTTCAAAATCTTCGTCACGCAAATGCTGCGCAACTCTTTCATCCAAGGACCCACTACATACATATTGGATTAGTCGCACACCCATTACTCAGGCAGCTGATCACATTAAGCCGATCTGTGTTGTTCGAATGCATATAATTTGCAAAACAAGTGCAAATTTCTAAACAACCTTTTCATTTAAATATTCATGCCGCGGAAAATAAATGAAAATCTGGGTGGACCACGAAGAGGTAGTGCACAGCGTCCAGCTGACAGTCGAAATTTACTGCGGCTGCGGGGCCAGGCATAACTGGCTCAGCGTGTGGAGGTGTCCCAACAACATCCCAACTGAAATGAAATCCCCAAAGCGAATGTTCAGGCGTTTAACTTCACTTTCTTGCCTCCTTCTTGCAGTTCGCCTTCTCGCAATACTTAATAACTTAAACTGTGCACAAGGATTCCTGGTTTTTGCGCTAAACTTAAAGCAATCAGGTTTTTAATTGCATGAATAGTTGTTGGTTCACATTTAACTTACGTACTCGTTGCTGTAAATCACCGTAAATTTTGCAGTGAAGGAAAATGAATTAATTTTCGATGACCGGTCGTTCACTAAAAACACAAGCTGGACCGCACCAGGCTTGCTGATGTGATGGTGCATTTGTGCACTAAATTTGAAGCAGTCAGGTCGCCAACTGCTTGAATAGTTGTCGCTTCAGACTTAGCTTGTGTAGTCATAGGCGTAAATCATCGCAAATTTTGCATGAAGGGAAATGAACAATTTTCGTTAGACGATCGTTCATTGAAAATGACTCGGCTGCTCAGTGAGCAGTTTTTCGCGAAAACTTTTACGGGCCCTGTATATACGAATCAAGCATACGTGGGGACTGAATTCGAAATCTTTATTTTACACTTGAATAGAGAACATTCTGTTAAGATTTCAGCTTCCTGGTTTTCCCAGCATCCAAGTTGGCATTTTTCCGTCAAAATTTTCACTTGCTCGTACGAGGGCCTTAGACTTGCGCGAGGGTTGATAACGCGGTCCCGGAGTGGTACTTGCCCAAGGAATCATTGGCGAAATTTCTGCGTCGAAGTTTGCTTGGTTGTCGATTTAAAATACCCAAAGGCACACACACACACCATGAGTCGCCATAATGTGCGTTTTTATGCGTTTTTTGCATCTATGCAATGCAAGAACGCATATTGTTCAGGGATTGTCTGTGTGTGGGTGTGTATGTATGTGCGTCTGTGTGTGTGTCTGTAACGAGTTTTCATCTCAAAATGTGCAAAAGCTACAAGGCTGAAAATTTGGTACCTTAATCTACACATACGGGCTCGCATCCTCAAAATGGACGCTCAGGACTGCGTGGTTCTCACGCATGGGCACGTGAAAGTTTTTTGGCGGAAAAGCTTTTCGAAAATGGCGTAAGCTAATTCCACAGAAGTATCTAATCCAAAGATTTCAAATTCAGCCTTCACGCGCCCTTAGTTATCACGTATGCACACGTCAAAGTCTAAACTGGCGCCATGCCAACTCCAGATTTAAGCTCACCAATAAAATTTTAGAGAAGTGCTATTTTGCAGCATTACTTGTCATCCACTGCTGTGCCCGTGAAAGTTAACTGAATTGCCCAGCCCTTACGCATCTCACGTACGAACACGTGGAAATCTCACGCATGCGCTTTTGCAACTCCAGAATTGAAGCAGCCAGAGGACTGGAACTTTCTGAGCATAACCGACGGCGGCCTTTGACCAGATGGACGCAAAAACGATATAAACATCACTTTCACGTCTCACATATGCACACGTGAAATTTGACGTAATTCCGCAAAAAGAGCAGCTGGAGTGCTGAAACTTTCTCAGCATTGTCCAGGGCTGTGTTTAAGCAATCGCACGCGAAGACAGCATTCACGTTACTAATCACGCACGAACACGTGAAATTTGACGTGATTCCGCAACCAAAGCGTCTAGGGCGCTGAATTTTTTGGGCATAGTTGGTAGTCAATGTAATAATTTCCAACCGTCTTGATGACCAGTCTCAGTTCTTTCAGCTTGAAGCATCAGTCGAAAAGAACGTGCCACTGGCGAAAAAAACCTGCGGGGAAACTTTGCAAAAAAAGCACCCTCGCACTGGCAGCCGGTGGACTTCCGACTAGGTTGCATCTGCACATAGGCGAAAATCTGGTTGCTATGGCTCCCCAGCTAGCAAATTTTCCGCCAAAAATTTCACGAGTCCGTGCGTAAGTACATTGATACCTAAGAAATGAATGTGAAATCCTTTGACTGCGAGTGGACACGCAAGGACATGTGGATTTGGTGTCTAAATTAATAACTCAGGAAGCATAACAATTAGGAAGCCGGAATTTTAAAAGAAAGGTTTTTTCGCACGTGTGATGTTGCAAAACTGAATTCAGTTTTCGCGCCCGCCTGGGCCGAATGCACGAGCACGTGAAAATTCTGGCGCGAAAATCACTATCTCGAGAACCACAAAAGTCAGGAAGCTGAAAACCTTGCCTGTTATAAGCTCTGTCCTCTCGCACACGTAGGTCTCATACAGGATCACGCAAGAGTTTTGGCGCCAAAATTAATAGCTCGGGAAGCAGGAAAATTCCTGTACATATTAAACAATAAAGCAATCAATACTTGTAACAGCAAGGATCTCTTGGACACAAGCGCTCGTTGGACAGAACTGCAAAAAGTGTTTATGCATTTGTTCGTTGGACCCAGGTAAGGTCGCCTATGGCTTCCTCTTTGGAAAGTTGCTCACAAGCAAGCTGATAGCGGATTTAATTTCTTGCCAAATGCCAGTACCAGTTCACCATCGAAATGGATTGGTTTTCTCGTAGAGATATTGGTTTTCTCATCAGCGGCGTTGAAGCCCCAATCAACTGTATGACTGCCTCCAACTGTGCAATGCCAGCCAGTGTTTTAATGACGAACTGCAGGAAATATTTGCAAAGAGAATGTGTATTCGAAGTTCAAATTCCAAGTCTAATTCAAAGAATAGAAGCAGGCATCAAAGTTACTAAATATACTGACGCAATTTTTTGCAAATGAAATATTTACATGGGCACACGAAACACAACAGTAACACGTATTATTCTTAACCCGTTTCGAAATAAAACAAAAAAATAAAATAAAATTCAGTTCGAAAAGATTAAACCAACAGAACAGCGATTGAAAAGCATTGCGTATTCCTTCCCCTTCACTCTTTGAAGAGATTTCCTTCAGGTAGTAAAATGACACCCCCTTCTCGCTTCGTTCCCCCTCTCTCTCATTCCCCAGTTTAATGTTATACAACCATGAAATGCATAGTTTCCATTTTCTTATCTTTTTATTCGCCCCACTAATTGTTGACAGACTGGTTACGGAGAAGAAAAACTTTGAACTGACAACTATTCCACACACCAAAAAGTCAAAATTCATTCCACATTTGTATGAAAGCGAGGTACTCGGGATAAGGCACGAGTGGTAGCAAATGCCAACAGCATTCTCCACTGGCAAGGCTTCCAGTGGCTTCTACTTTCAGAGACTGCTTAGAGACAAAGCGAAAGCGGCGTTTCCTGTATATATAATCAAAATTTAGGCAATTTTTCCGGAACTTACGCGCCTTGCCACTCCTACCGGGCCTATCACGAAGTATAAGCCAAAGCTTATTTTATGAAATTTCCCAGTAATTATCCTATTTAACAGTGAGAGGCTGAATACTTCTGTAAAGCTGTTCTGCTACTTTTATAAGGAAAGCATTGAAAAACCCTGCATCCACTAATACATCTTTTAACAACTAGCTAAGCACAGACAGTCTTATACCCAGACAATTGTCGAATATTTGAAAAGAATAAGAGAGGAAAAGGGGACCTAAAGAAAGTAGGACGACGCAAACTAAGGCAGGGGAAGAGCGTATAACTTTTTGAAGTGGTATTCGTTTTGAACCAATATGACAGGCATTCATTTTCTAACACGTTATTAATCGTAAATGTAATTTAAATTTCATAACTAGCAAAATCCTCTTCTAACTCAAGTAATAAAGCGCACCGAGATCCGTTTGATGAATGAAATTTGAGCTCTCTGACTGTGTGAGGCTGCTTTGAGTTCCCTCCTAAAATTTCATCTTTCTAGTTTTTTCGGTTCTCCGAGCTGACGTCTTTTCCGTTAAAGCTTTCCTGTTACATACGTGAGAGGAAGGCGTAATCAGAAGCTGAATCTGAGATTTTTAGACCGCATGTGGATATGAAATATCCTCTCAAATTTTGACTGCTCAGCTTTTCAAGCTCCCGAGTCTGCATTTTTCTACCGAAACTTTTATGTGCTCGTGCGTGAGACCCAAATCTATTAAAGAATTGAAGTTAAAACCTTGGATTGTATGTAGACGTTGAATCCCTCCGCAAAATTTTAGCTTCCTAGTCTCTTTGGTTTCCAATTAGTAAACTTCACGTGGGAAACTTCACGTGCCCATGCCTATGCGTGAGACCTAGATAACATCTAGCAGCTGAATATGAAATATTTGGAATGTAGGTGGTCATGGAATACTTCGTCGAAATTCAGCTTTCCAACCTTTTTGGTTTCCGAGCTGCTCACACATGCAATCTGGACGTGCTTTGGAGCTCAAACTGAAATGTTTTGATCATATGTGGATGGGAAACGCTACCCCAAAATTTCAGCTTTACGGCTTTTCGAGTTCCCAAGCTATCGTCTTCTTCGTCAAACTTTCACGTGTCCATGAAAACCAGACGTACTGGGGAGCTGAAATTGAAATTTGTAGGTGGTATGCAAACAGGGATCCTGCCCTTCAAATTTCAGTTTTCCAGCTTTTCTGGATCTAGCGTTAGAAATTTTTGTGTCAAAACTTTCACGTGCTCGTGACTGAGGCCAAAACACGTATCTGAAACCTTCTGGGCATAGATGGGTAGGGAAAATCCCCTTGAAATTCTGGCCTTTTTAGTTCCCAAGTTAGCAATTTTGCCGCCAAAATTTTAAAGTGTCTGCACGCGAGACTCGGATAAACACGAAAGTTGATAACATGTACCTGAGGTCGGACTTGTCCAGTGAACCCATTAACAACATTTCAGCATCATGCTTGTCTGGCGAACAGACGAACAAACACATACACATACGCACACACACACATAAACAGAGTCGTCATAATATGCGTTTTGCTTGCGTTGCAGCGCTCTAGTGATACATCGCAAAAATGCAGAAAAAAAAAA
>UYRT01000038.1:0-18088 GCA_900617915.1 Gongylonema pulchrum
ACCTCCAAGCAGAATTAAGACTGCACTTGAGAGTAGAATATTCCAGCGAATTTTCAGCCTCGCAGCTTATCCGGTAAGTGGAATATCCACTTCGCTACAAATATTTTTGAAGTGCTCCAAGTCGTGACGCAAGTGCAATTTGGTGCTCATTTTAGGTATACGGTTTCCTAGGTGGGCGACAAACATGCCGACAAAATTTCAGCCACTGTTTTCCGGCAAGTTTTCGAGTTAGCACAGTACCCAATTTGCAACTTTGACGTGATCGTACGCGCTTCACAAACATGCTTTATGCTGAGTTTAAAATCTTTAGCTCGCACGTGCATAGAGAATATCCCTGCAAAGTTTCAACTTCTTACCTTGCCTGGTTCGCGAAATCGCTTCCCGCCAAAGAAATTTGCATATTTTTTCGGGGAGGAGGCCGTACTCGGGGTCTAGGCGCGTGTGGGGGAATATCCTGAAACGGAAGTGTGACACACTGGGAAGTTTCAGCCTCCCAGCTTTCCTGGTCCTAAGATGAAAGTGGGTGACAAAATGCACTTGCTTCTGAACACACACACACAGACAGCCTCTCGACAATATGCTTTTTTATGCGTTTTGTGCTATGTAACAGCGGTACAAAACGCATATTGTCACGGGTTTGTCTGTGTGTGTGTCTGTGTTTGCCCGCGGGAACTTGTCCGCAACTTTCAATTCGGGAACCACAAAAGCTAGGAAGCTGAAAATTTGGGGGAGTGTTCCTCACTCACGTGTGACCCCGCCAATTTAAATTCAGCCTCCCCGTACCCGCGGGTAACACTTACGGCCCCGTAAAAGTTTGGGCGGGTAAAATTATTATCACGGGAACCACAGAAGCTAGAGAACTAAAATTTTGTGGGTATGCCCTTCGCCCATGTGCTGCCAGAAAATCTAATTTCAGCTTACCCCTGCCCGAAGGTTACAGGGAAATTCCGCAACTTAAGAACCAGAAAACATTTAAACTATTTTTGCCCAGACCAAGGTGCAAAGCAGTGAAAATCATTAGCAGGCAATCGTTCGGTGTACGGAATTGCACAGAACGCATGATCGCACCGGCTGCCCTGGTGCACGCCGCTATTTATTGCTGGCTATAGCAGCGCTATAGCGCTGCACAGCAAAAACGCATGAAAAACCCAGGCTAGAATGCACTAGGGTTTCCGGTGCGATCATCGTTTTTGCAGTTCGTTAATTGCATGTGTCGTTATTGCTTTACACCTGCCTTCTGCGCACATTGCCGTAAATCATCGTAAATTTTGCACAAAAGAAAATGAACATCTTTCGTTTAGCGATCGTCCCTTGAAAATGACTTAGCTGTTCAGTGAGCATCTCGTCAAAACTTTTAAGTGCCCGTACGCGAGAACCACGCTTACCTGAAGGCTGAATTTGAAATCTTTGAATTGTACATAAACGAGAAGTATGCCTTTAAAATTTCAGCACTTCAGCTTTTCTGGCCCTCGAGTTGAAAATTTGTGACAAAAATTATGAAAACGCAGATACACACAGCCTCTTGTCAATACGCGTTTTTGCATTTTCATATATGCAAAAACGCATAAAAATAAGAAAAAAGTCCTACTTTGGTGTCTCGAAATCAAAAAACAAAGTCTTCCCATGCATTTTATACTAAAATTGTATCCCCCTCCCTCCCTCGCCCCAGAAAATGCATATTTCTTACTCTGCTATTTTTTAGAACTGCTGCTCAGTGGTTATCTGAGAGGTATTATGGTGAGTTTCTTTTATAGCTAAAGCTGTTTGGGTTGCTGCTTAGTTGGAGGACATCCTGTGTAAGCCAGTGGCACCTACAGAACACATAACAGCCTCGATGATTCTTGACGCGATTGCAGCTAGTGAGAGCTGAAAGCGGACACTGAGAACGAGAAGCACTGATAAAGTTGGGCTCTGTCTGTGGCTCTATCCTGATGGAGCTAAAAACAATGCAAAGCTTTAGCGATTCTGAGGCATTTGAGTGGTTTGCAGGTTATCGTTCCATCGCAACACCATCAGAATTACACGGTTTTTGGACAGTTTTTACACGATTTGGAAGCGGCAAGGTATCGTGGTACAGACTATTTCAACCGTCCATTGAATTAGCGTTGGAGGGATTCCCGGTTTCAGCTAATTTAGCTGTGGAAATCGCGGACCGTGAAAAAGAAATATTGGCAGATCCGGTTTTAAAGTAACCGTTTTCGATTTTCACATAAGTTCCATTTTGCCTATAAGATTTTGGTGCGAGTTTAGCCTTGATATATATCTTTGAAAGCCGTTTTAATATGTTTTGGGTGAGTTAAGATTGTATGGAATGTGTGAATCGTTGTGGCGAAGGAGGGTGAAGAACGCAGATTTGAAAAGTTTTAGAATATTGTAGCAGGTAATGAGCATGACCTCGGATAGATCAGGGCGGCAGTGACAATAATAATTTAAATTGTTGAACACCTCCCTTTCTGAAGTGACGAGTTTGATGTGAATATGAAGAGCCGAGGATGAAAACCACCGAATGATGATTGCTGGGATCCTCGCAAGTAGGCCACTCCGCTTATACTTCAGTCCTCGCCCATACCCCTCTCAAAAGCGGTTTCACCCCTACCTCCCGACACCAAAAGCCGCTGACTGGTGGTAGGTTTGGATGGTACAAGTGTTTGGACTAGGTCAATTAAAAGCAAAATCATGGTGAAGTCTGGTTTGTGTTGACTTCTGCAACAACTGAGAGCTCGTTGCTGCGCCTAAGGAACAACTGAATCTCGGAACTCACTGATACGCAGCTTTTTTTTTTTTTGCTTTTTGCTCAGCACATTGACATTATTATTATGCCACTAATAATATGTCCTTGGCGTCAAATCAGTGAAGTTGCGGCTAATAAACTTTTGAAATATCAGGAAGTTTTGAAAAGCATAAAATTTATTACATACAGCTAGTAAAGGTGAATTCTCAATGGCGATGTTTGTTACTTCCACTTAAAAATACTTAACGCATAAATTACGCGCCAGAAAACAAAAAACGGCGTGTTTTGTAGAAGCTGAAGAAAATGCTTCCCAATTTCAGGTCAACGTTCATTGATCCTCAAACTAAAAGGGTATATGAAGAGGGAGATATTATTAAGCGAGAACATTTGGGCGCCACATTGCAGTATATTGCAAACAGTTCCGAACCCGTTCAACTTTTTTACGAAGGTACGATGTTTTTAGTAATGTTTTTCACATATCAGCTTCGTGACAATTACACATTAATGAACTGCAAAAGAATTGTCAGTGACACACTAGAATGGTTAGTGCTGTCAGTAGCACAATCATAACGCACCCGTATGAAACAAGGTCACTGACGCAAACTGTAAGGGCTAGCTTTGATGGACAGAAAGGCAAGGCAAGGACGCTTAGACTTTCTTTCTCTCAACATGAGATATTGGCTGCTTGGTGTCTTAGCCAGAATTCTTCACGAAGGATTTCTGGGAAAATTTTAAATAAAAATTTTAGCCTTTGATTGGGTGAATGCAGTAAATAATATTTTGCCTTCAATCAACTCTAGCTGAATATCACTAATAACAAAGTACAATCAACCCAGCATAGCAACTCACCCGGCTTACCGGTGCGAACGTCCGTCTTTGCATGATTCCATTATAGAGAGAACGCCCGTGCTACTGGAGACTAATTGCGGTGTTGTATTTTGATCATCTGATGAGTCTTTACTCTGAGGTCGTGCCTAAGCGACAAGAACATAAAATATCCTTCAGCAAGAACATAAAATGTCCACCAAAAAGAACATAAAATATCCTTGTAAAATTCCAGCTTTCTATCTTGTTTAATTCTTGAGATAAGACAGAAAGCTGAAATTTCATGCCCGTCGAAGAATTTACAGATTTCCTTTTAGGCACATACGTAAAGTCAAGCGTACAAGAATGATAATATTAAAACGAAAGAATCGTAAATGGGATGAGCAGATGCTCCCGAAATTCCAGCTCTCTGGCTTTTCTAGTTCTCGAGTTAAAACTGGATGAGAAAAAATGCAGGCACACACAGACACACTCATACAAACTCTTGCCAATATGCGTTATTTCATTTGCATAATACGCAAAAATCATTAAAAGTTATTAAGGCACTAGTGGATTACTGAAAATTAAATTTTCTATACAGTTTCTGAAGTAGTGCTACCTCGCTGCCTCACCTTCTGCCTCCTCACCCCTCTCTCTCTCCTCCTTTACTTTTGGGTACAAAATCTGCGCGCACCTCATTTGCGGGTCTCATTGTTGCAAAAAGTGTTACTTTGTGTGCATCCTAACATTTTATTGCTGTTAAAAGTTATTTAAGTGGATCTTTTTTAGGTGGCTTTGCGCAAACGATTGCTGCTGAAATCGCAGAGCACGGTTGTGAATTATTATCATTTGTTGTCTTTTATGTTTTAAAATAAATTACGGTGTGGACGAGGGTTAGCGCGGTTACGCGTTTTTACGACAAGTTGTTACTGACTCAAAGTAATTAAATGAAACGAAACGCAGGGAAGCTGGTTCTACCACCACGATGGTTTTTTGCCAAAAAGGACCAAATTTCAGATTCATGGCTTGCTTCATTAAAAATCGTGGCACCAGTCCGTATTTGAACTAAAAATCATAGGTCGAAGCAAAAGAAGATTTAAAGTCAGATTTTCAATCATCCAGACCTGACCAAGTTTCAAAATCGCAAGACTTTTCGCCGTTCATTTGGTTTTACTTAGTTAACTATAATCCAGAAATTTTAATTTCGCAGGCCTACGATCCGCAGAGCAGGATACGTATCATTTAAAAATTGCTATAATTTTCACAGTATTAGCGAAATAATCCTTAAAATTTCGCTTGCACATTTTCTGTTCGCTTTTATGCGTTTTTTGCAGCTGTGCAGTGCGGAAAACGCATACTGGCGAGAGGTTGTCTGTGTGTGTTTGTGTGCGCGCTGGGCCTCTGTACCGATTTTTTATCTCAAGAGCTACAGGAGCTGCAGGGTTGAAACTTTGGGGACTTAATCTACATGCACGTACGGGCCCCAATCCCCAAAATGGGCGGTCTTACTGGCGTGGTACCCACGTAAGAGCCCGCCAAAGTTTTTTACGGAGAAGCTGCTAACTCGCGGATCAGAAAAGTTAGGAAGCTGAAATCTTAAGGGGATGTTCCCCGTCCAAGTAGGTATTAATAACTCAAACCCAGCCCTCGGTTAAGCGTGGCACCCACGTGAGTGCTCGTGAAATTTTTTTTGGGTAAGTTGATAACTCGAGGACCTGAAAAGCTCGAAGACTCTAATATTAAGAGGATATTCCCCGTCCACGTAAGTCTCAACGAACTCAAGCCCAGACATCAAGTATGCGTGGTACCCAGGTGCGGGCCCCATGAAAGATTTTTTCCAGTAAGTTGCTAGCCCAGGAGCCAGGAAAGCTAGAAAGCTGAAATTTTAAGGGGATGTTTCCTGTCAGTTCTGGCGGCCAGTCTTAATTTTTTTAGATAGAAGCATTTTCCGAAAAAACCTGTGCGGCTGACGACAAAAATTGCGGGGAACTATGCAAAAAACACATCCTCACACGAACAGCTCGTGCATTGGCCAATTATCATTGAGTTATAAACTAGCTTCAGTTAGAATTTAATCCAAAAAGTCCTAGGCTAGACACAGGCAATGCAACCAAGTTCAGGGCTAAGGGCTATGCCTTAAAAATTTTGGTTCCCAGCCTTTGAAGTTCCTGCGTTAAATTACGTATTCCTACGGTTTCACACAAACATGTTTTCATCATAATGCCTTCATATTTGTGCAAATCCAGGTGGCTATGTGACCACATATGATTTACGTAATTACGAAACCAAAGTTGACGAAATTCCAATTATTAACGATCACCTTCTGGGAGAGTATGTCATTTGCGGGCCACCGCCGCCAAGTTCAGCTGCTATTACACAAAGCATTATTGCTACAATGGCCGGTAAGAAATTTCTTAAAAGGTATTGGACTCATATGCTGCTGGGGTTACTAAGCATTGTCATTTAGTAAAATTCCAGTAAGTGACCATCGGCGCGGAATCCCCGGTTTCGTCTGTACGCACCTTATCTGATTCCATAGCTTATATTCCACGCTAAACACAGCCTGTTGCATTTCCGAATGACGGTTAACGACACAGCACGCCTCAAGCAGGCACGCATGTGTCGCGCCTTTGAATCAGTGGACTGGTACTGAACAGATATTGAAGAAACTCTGGCCTTTGCACAATGCTGCCAAACTTGTGAGAATGCCCTGAAAGGTTCTTTTAAGACTTTGAGTCTTACCGTTTACCTAAACAGAATTTCTGATACAATCATTTTTAGAAAAGTTATAGCCCACTGGAACATTGACGCAGATGAGATAAATCGTGCTTGCCTGACAAAATATAGCCAGCGTTAATATGAAGTTCTAGCTACTCACTGTTGCAATTCAGCCATTTAGATAAATCTGATAGCTAGCTTTTTAGGTTTACAAAGCGGTATCCAGAAGAAGCCGGGATTCTTTTTTAATAGTTGTGTATTTAATTTTTTTTAGCAAGACAATCTTATCAAAGTACTCTTCATCATACTTAATTCATTATCTAATCTGTGATTCCATCCTAAAAAACATTTTCCAAATTCATCTGTTCTGATGGCTAACAGCGACTCCCTCGTTTTTTTTTTTTTCACCTCTTCTACTTTGCCAAAACGCTGTCCTTTCACCATCCTCTTCATTCGCAGAAACAAAAAGTCTCACGGAGTGAGGTCTAATGAGTAAGAGGCGTGGAGCAAGAGAGTCGCGCTGTTTTTTGCCGAAAAATGGCGCAATGAGATGGCTGCGTGTGCGGCTGCATTGTCGTTTTGGAAAAACCATTCCTCGTCTGCCGAAAAAAACAGACCGTTTCTGTCACACACAGTTATGCAGTCTTTTGATGACCCCTAAATGGAAAGGTTGATTAATAGTCTGACTTGATAGAACAAACTCCGAATGCACTATCCCTCTCACATCGAAAAAACAAATGAGCATCTTTTTTTGGACCAGACGACAATTGCGTCTTCCACTGGCTTGAATGGTGTTTGCTTTCGGGATCGTAAGAATAACATCATGTTTTATACCAGTAATGATCTTGCGCAAAAAGTCTAGGTTGCTTAGAAGCTATTTTTTGGCGGTACGGCATGCTTCCATTCGGTGCTTTTTGTGCTAATCACTCAGAGTCCGAGACACAATTTTTGCTGCAACTCTTCTGCTTCCTAAATCTTCCGTTGAAATCCGCTGAACCGAGCTCCAAGATAGTACAGACAACTTCTCAGTTTCTTTAGTGTCCACAGTCGATCTTCGAGCACAAGTACACGAATGTTTTCGACATTTTCGTCCGTTTTAGAAGTTGGCGAACGTCCAGAACGATTTTTGTGATTAATCGACATTTCATCTTTTTTGAAACGAAAAAGCCATTTGCTCACTTAATTTTTTCCTACAACGCTGTCTTGTAAGCTGTCTTCAACATTACAGCAGTTCCTGCTGCATTTTGCTCGAGCAGGAGACGAATTTTCACAATTGTAGGTTGCTTACATAAATCGGCCATCAAAAAAAGAGAGTGCGCTAAATTGTTTTAGCAGTGAAATTCACTGCCAAGAGAAATAATGCACCAAGCGATGCCAGTGGGTGCTTTGAAATCGGTGAGAGTTGCTCGGCTCTCATTTAGGGAGAAAAAATGTGTACTACAAAAGCTTCGTCCAGCGCAGCGCTACTCCGGTTGCTTTTGAGTACGCCCCTCGCAAATCTTTTTTCTGGTACATTTTGACTGCAAAAACACCCGCTTGCAAGCCTTTTTGTAAGCTCAACGCCAAATGGGGTGAAATAGACCACAAATTAGTTTTTCAGAATTTATACTTTTTGTAACACAAATTAAATGCTTTGTATAAAGACGTTACATTAACAAGGGCCAGTTTAAACTATTGTCAAAGAAAGTAACTTGCTGGAAAGTGGGTGAAAAGTGCCGAAAAGAAAAAAAAATTATTAAATATGTCAGTCCTTGATTTCGGCATAAAATCGCACAGTGACGTTTGGTTGTTAATGCATTGCTCAAACATTCAAAAACAGCATACTTTGCGCTGAGAACCGCTAGAACATACTACGCAACAACATCTCAATAGTAATATAAAAACAGCGCAGTAGTAACCTAAATCGATTATCATTCCAGTCATGTAACTGAAATGGTAAGGAAAATACGCTTACAGTGACTGTATAGTAAAATGATTTTACTGATTCTTTAAAGAATCACATCGGAAATATACCTGTTTTATCCCTAATCAACCCTTTATTAATGTTAGGTTATCGTTATCGTCTTGATGAGGGTTTATCAAGTGTCTGCTGAGTGAAAAGGAGGAAGCTTTTTTTACGCCTGACTACTCCACTCGTTCTATTCATGGCAGCTTTCTCGTTCACTTCGTGGCATTGTATTCGTATGTACATCTTTACTTTTCTTTTTTCCAGAATTTTATGGCCGTAAAGGCGAGGTGGATTTGGATGATCCGTTGCTTTATCACCGCTTAATTGAGGCAGAAAAGTTCGCCTATGCACAGCGCGCAAAACTTGGTGATCCCGCGTATGTCCCAGAAGCTTTGCAACTTGCTCAAAATATGACCAGAAGGTACACATTGTACATATGCATGTGTGCGTTTAAATGTGAATTTTTGGTGAACGAAACCAAAAGGCACTCGCGTTCAGTAACGAAACTTGAAGGAAAACAGAAGCAAGCACCCTTTCTTCTTACAGGCTGCGTACGATAAATTTTAGGTGCTGGCTGAGAAAATGATAGTGTTTTAAAGAGTTATTTTTATATCGTCTAATTATTGATGCATTTTAATATTAATACATCATTTAGTGAATTAAAAAATGTCAACTGCTATTTTAGGAGCTTATAAAAAGTAGCTTTTGCCCTCCGTGCCGTTATGCGGGATCCTTCTGCCTCCACGCTCTAAGGCTGTGTTTAATTCGTTACTTGCGTTTTCGATACCGTTATGTTCGAACAGTCCGCTTACGATTTTTGTTTTGATTCGGCATAATTATAACCTTACTGGTCACTTCAATTGCAGTTTTTAAAGTCCAAGTTATCTCTGTAAAACGCACCATAGTCTGTGCTCAACCCACCATGGTATGACGGTTCAAAATCTGCATGTTTGAACACGACCGAACCGTCTGACACTGTCTGGGGACGTGAGGACCGATCTGTGTCATGTCTGAGTGAAATATATAGTTCATTTCATATCAGGTCAAGTGTTCACATCTTAACTTTTGTTTCAGTTTTTTCTTCAGTTTGTTCTTAGACTTTTAGCTCCATTCGCTTTCTTGCAGCTCGTACTCTAAACTGATTATGTCACTTATTAAAGAAACATCGCAACCGCTGGAAGCATATACTGACACTTTGTTGCATTTGCCAGATGACCATGGAACATCACACGTTTCGGCCATCGACAAGGATTCCAATGCTGTCGCATGCACTAGCACCATTAATCAAATGTAAGTAATGCCAAATGGTTCGAAGTACTTTTTGTCTGCTGTGATTTAGGTATGACAAGTAATGTTTTTACCAATAATACATTCTAGCAAAGTCACTGATTGATCTTTTTTTCAATAGTTACATTTTAAATACGCTAGCAGAATTTCCGGTTTTTTGCTCGTTGGTACCCATCTCCAACTGGAACACGTCAACAAGACGTGGGTGGCAAATAATTGATCTTAATTCACAAACTCTGTGTCTGTTCTTTGCATCCAGATAAAGGAAAACAAGACGGATGAGGGGTGAAATGAATTATATCAAACAACCCAAAATTTTTGTCAAAGAGCGCAAAACTGATAAGCAGAACCGTATATTACAAGAAAAAATATTAGCTTAGTGACTGAAATCTGATGCATTGCAACACGCAGTTATCCTCAAATAACACTTTGGCCTCACGTTTATTTGCCGGAGTGAAGCTACTCTCTTTTTTCGATATCAGCCTAGAAAAGAATACGATTCAGCAAAAGTGCTTTGAATTTGAACTTCCACATTTCTCATGAAAATTTCCAGATTTGGCTCGATGAGGATTTCTCCGACTTTAGGAATTGTTTGGAATGATGAAATGGACGATTTCTCAATTCCCGGAACGAGTAATGCGTTTGGCATTGCACCATCGCCAGCCAATTACATCGAGCCTGGTAAAAGGCCGATGAGCAGTATGTCACCGACAGTAATTTATAACAAAAATACTGCAAAGGTTCGAATTTAGCGATTACTTATCTTCAACCCAAAAATGAGAGATGCTAAAAAGCTGAAATTTTACGGGCATGCTGCCAGCCCCTGTGTGACCCTCGCGTTTTGAAATTTACTTTCATGTACGCCTGTGTCTCGTGACGAACGTCAAGAAAAAACCTGTGAAAATTTTTTAGCGGGATAACAATTTCGAAAGACAAAGAAATATTTCACAGTCATGTTCTCTGCCCAAGTGTGAGTTGATTTAAATTCAGCTATCACGTACGTCTGCTTAAACGTAACTCTGTCCTTGGCATTTGTCAACTCGAGGACTGGCCAGGAAAAAATAAGTGTAACTTCACGAAAATATTTTTCGTCCATTTGGAATTCGTGTACATAAGCTGAGTTTTGGACTGCATTTGCGTCACGCATTAGGGAACGTCGAAAATATTTGTAGCAAATTCGGGTAAGCTGAAATTTTGCTATTTTCTGCTTATGTATGACTTAAAGGCTTTAAATTCAGCTCCGGTACACGCCCAGAATCGCTTTATGCAGAAGTAACATTTCAGTTTCAGACAGTTTTTGCACCATTTACTACGCAATCAAACAAAACAGAGCAAAAATTTTGTGAGAATATTCATTTTTCATGTGCAAGCCAGTGTGCTTAAAATCAGCTTCTGCTTGCGCATGCGCGGTGCATACGGATGTTTCAGATATTCGAACTGCAACACCATCTCCAACGTCCGCTCTCGCAGTCAAACAGCCAAGAATGGAATTTTTACGAAAATGCTAGCGTACCTTGTGTGCCAATAAAATTATAAAAACAGCTTTCACAAGTGCTCACGTATCGCTATGGATACGGTGAACTGGAGGGTGCATTTTGCCGACAAACTCTAAATACAAAAATCATGGTGATTACACACGTTGGAGTATAAGATTTCATGCGACTCAACGACGCAACACCACACTCCAGCAATTAGTGATGCCCCTGTCCCAGCGCGTGAACCAAAAGTCCAAAATCATTGCCAACACTAGTGCACATAACAAAATGTAAAGCAAAGCCACTGACAATGTTGAGGATCCGGTTGCTTCAAGGCTCGCTCAAAATCACATGACCGCATCAGCAACTATGGCGTGTACTGCTGTTGTTTTCCCTTCGTAACCGCTATCTTTCTAGGAACTTATAAAACTGTCGAACAACCACACGAAATTCTGCATACACACAAACACGAATACACACACACACACGAACATACATGAACACATACACATATACATACTGTCTATGCATGTATGTATACACTTTTGTTTTGTGTTCTTTTGCTTTGAAAATCAACTATCAAACAAAAATGATTTTAATGGGCCAGTTGAAGTTGTCATCTAAACAACAACTGAACACAGTTCTTTTACTGCGTAGCAGCCACTCTTCTGTTTCTTCCTTGATAACTTGACATACTGTTCAAAGATGATCCACGACTTCTGGTATGAGCAATTATGGCTTCACGTGATGATTCTAATCGGCAATCCTCTGGCACGAGAGGATGAAAAATGCTGTTCGTCTTTTCTTAGCTGCTTGACTCTTTTAGGTTAAACTTGTTATTGGTACATCTGGTGGTTCACAAATTATCTCAGCTACAGCACAAGCGGTCATCCGTATGCTCTTGTTCAACCAGACCGTCAAAGAAGCTATTGATGCTCCTCGTTTGCACAACCAGTTTCTGCCTCCCGTAACACTGTACGAATCTTCATTTCCTGAGGTATTTAACAACGATTTTGCTGAGAATTATGTGATTTGTTCTGAAGCGGAGTGGAGTAAGCTCCGGATTTACGACATGGAGCTCACGGTGTGGGCAGCCATGCTCAAATTGCCAAGCTCCGTTATGCTGGGTCACACGCCTTCAGCTATCATCCATCAAAGTTTCCCCTGAGCAGTTGCTATTTTTTCGGTAATCAAAACGGTCGTTGCCTGTTTCTTAGCGGCACTTTTTGCGGCTTCTACGAAAAAACTTTCTTATGAGCTTTCGATCTCAGCTTATTCAGATTTTATCTTTTTAAACGTAATTCAGTAATACCATAATGTAGAGGGTATCAGCGGGGTTCTTTCGATAATACTTAAATACAGTACATGTCGATTTTTAGCACACTTGTTCAGAACCGAGCGGAAGGCTTTCGAATCAGAAATTTTCCATAAAATACAATTTTGGTTCGATTTCTTTTAAATCCACTTCTTATTTCATGCATATCGTACACATGAAACGAAAAGTGGATTTAAAAGCAGTCAAATCACAACTGAATTTTGTAGACAATTTTTGATCATAGATGTTAACGAGACATAGTCGTGTGTTGTACGCAACGCCGCTGAACTCCAGTGTTCTATAGTATCTTTCAGGAAATTATCGCAAACCTGACGAATGCACGAGAGCAGAACATGACTTCAACAGAAAAATTGAAATGTGTAGTGCAGGCGCTGCTGGTGGGCGATGACGACTACATTTACGGCAATAGTGATTTTCGGCGACAGACATCGACATATCCTTCTGGATTCTAAATTTCAGTTTTTGAACAACCTCTAGATTTGAGCAACCAGAACAACTAGGTAACAATTCTGTGCATTCCTGCATTCAGTGCTAGCGGTTTGCAACCTATGCGTGTTTTGCCACATAGAGCTTTTTTACGTGTTGTTTGCATCTGTACTATGCAAAAACGCATATTATCGAGTTGTGCCTGAGTGTGCGTTAGTGTGTGTTTGTGTGTGCTTATATTTGTATCTACATTACGTTTGTCCAATTTTTCGATCTCGAGACCTACAAAAGCTGCAGAGCTGAAATTTCTGCAATTTAGCCTACACCTGTGTATGGGTCCTTAGGCATAAAATGGACGTTCACGTCCTCTTGACTTCCACTTGCGGACACGTGAAGAACTTTTTGGCGAGGAAGCGATTTCGAAAATTAGTTTAGAAAAATGAAACTTTACGAGGATCTCCATCACCCACTTATGATCTAAAGAATTTAAATTCAGCCTTAACTCACCTTTAAAACCCCTGTGCGAACATGTCAAAGATCAAATTTTTGGCGCCGTGCCAAGACGAGATTTGGGCTGCCTAGAAAACTGGTGAAGCCGACGACTGTGTTTGGGCGTGTGCAGCTGAAAACGGCCTTCACGTTCCTTTTACATCTTATGCACGTTTCGCGTACGGACATGCGAAATTTGGCGCAATTAAAGCAACTAATGTGCTCATATTTTGTTTAATTTTCACATGGCAATCAGAAAAATAAAACAAAAATTATATTTCTGAGTCTGGCGCGTGTATCTATTTGTTCAACAGGTGCCTCTCTAATAACTGCTCATATTGTCAACAACAATTCTGCGGAAAATAATGCGAATGATATTTCTCTGTAATAATTTTTTTTTTTTTTGAAAAATGCTGCTGCGCATGTTTCTGCCAACGCTCCCGAATAACTTACTATCACGCTTATGGAATAAAAACTGATAAGCTGATGATCATGTGCAACGCTTCTTATAAACTGGAGGTGACCGAAGTCGAAGTCAAAACCACCTTCGAGCACTCACTAGCAGACCAATACATTCAAAACCGCTAACACCGTAAATATTAACACTTACCAACAGCAACCATCGAATAACTAGACTGCTAACAGTCTTTATCAAAACATTGCTGGAAAAGACAACTAATGATAATTTCGTTCCTCGGTATGATGATTATATAAATGCTAGTTTTAATGCTAAATTCCACCCTTTTAATATATGAGTCACTACAGTAATCGTTTCTCCTATTTCCTCTAAATCTAACTCTCCATTCCTAAAATACCTTCTTTTCTTGGTTCGTCTCCCAAATTAAAAATTTTTTGAGCCGCCTGTGTTGCGCTACCTCGTTATTTATTCTAAAGCACCAACATACCCTCATTTCCGCGGGAGGAGGTAGGTCCTATTTTCCGTACTTAAACAACTCCCCTCTTCATTTGGGACCTTCACTATCGACCGTATTCTTTTGCTTCGTCACTCATCACACGCGGTTCAAACATCCGGACGTCTCGACCCGATTATAATCCCCTTCGGCCTGATCTGACCCATCATTTCGATGGCTTGCGGTCACCATTACCGCGCTCATCCTTTGCCATTCTTGAGCGCCTGTGCTTTTGTACATAAACGCTGCATCCACGTTGCAAACCTTATTCACAACGATCATCAATAATCCCCGCCAACTTTTACTATTAGTTAGTTGTCGAAACGGATTAGAAATCAAATATTCCCGATCCGTTTTGATTTACTAAAATGCTTACATAGATTTTTATATTGCAGTATTCCAACAGTGCTTGGCATTCCCAGGAAATAGTACTTTTCACCCACCCCCGAAGTGTGGGAAGAGTAAGGACAAATGAAGGACCGTAGTTGAGGTGGTGCAGAACTCATGTCAGTTTCATTACATTACGGTAAATTGTGATAATGATAATGATAGCAACGATAATAAAAATAATAATAACAATGATAATAATAAAAACAGCAGCTACTTGCATCAAATTCATCAATATCCATAAACATACACAGCAAAGCACTCAATGCGTGTAAAGAAATAAAATCAACAAACATATTCAGCATTTCAATATGAAGAAAAATTCCCTGTCAAGGCATAGTGAAAGACGGTAGAGATGGTAAGCAGCTTGGAAAATTAATTTTAGAAATGTTCAATACTAACTTCAGTGTGGAATTAATATCAAAGTACTGTGCATGAAAGGAATCATTTCAGCAGTCTTGTAGCAATCGCAAGCGTTCTCGACTTTTTTAGGAGGCAAAAAGTGAATTTTCGTCTATGTTTAAAGAACTGCTGGCATTTAAGCGTTTCTGTCATACCAACTGATTATTATAAAACATTTCTTCTGCGATGTTAGCTGAAAAAATAAAAAAAAAAGCACTTTCTGATTGTTCTTCCAAAAAATTGCTAAGGACTCAAAGTTGCTACGCGTAAAAAAAATCACTGACGAGAAGAAAATTATCATGCAAGAAAATCGTTGGAAAATTCAAGGACAACAGTAGCAGCATCTTCGGATAAGCTAACACGCCGTCTAATGGGATTAGTGTTGAAATTCCATGCACTGCTCAAACTGATTGTCATTTCGCCAACAAACACGTCGCATCCACAGTCAACCATTTGCGGATCAATAAATTTACGAATTTCCACATCCGCCCTGAAAAATTCGCTTACAAGGCGTGTCTGAGCTGAGTACTTGGTTTTGAAAGGAAACCAGATCTGATCAGTTCGGTCAATGTTGAAATTTCACATGTTATCTGGCTAGCAATCAACTTTACTCAATGTCTGCCAAAAAACGACGCAGCTGAAAAATACGAAAAACTGATTTGTATATCGCGGCGGTTAGCTGCTTTTGCAATAACGCAGTCAAAAACTAGCAGTAAAATGTGGTAGGAATGCTCTTGCACTTCAGTTCCAAGCGAGATTCTGGCTGCCGGATATTGCGAGCAGCAGATAGGATCTTTGTTTAGTAACATAAAACGTGACAAGTTGGTCTTTCAAAATTTGGACTCTGTCGATTTTTTGGTTCTCAAGCTCCAGTAAATAATAGGGCACAGAAGAAAGTACGAATTGTCTTCAGACCACTGGTCACACGTACATGCTAAAACTTGGAAAGCTTGTAACTTTGCGCGATTTGCGTAACAAAATTTGTATAAATTTAAAATGAAGTTGAATGCAGTTGAGTAAAATGCTATGGAAGGAAAGTCCAAAAACAAGGAACGAAGCAATATAGTAAAACAGCATATGTTATGAAAAAGATATAGGACATGTGTGAAGGCTGATTGTAGACTTTGCTGTCTGTGTTTCATCCCTAAGTTGCAAACAGAGACAGTATTCGGTGTGGAATGGGGTGGGAATCTCAGTGCAGCTCCTAAACCACAATGTGAAAGAGCTGATAACGAATTAGTGAGGTAGGAGAAGAGGCTGAAAAGAAAGGAGGAATTGAGGAAATACGTGATGACGAAGATAGGAAGTTTTCGAGAAGAAAGAAAGGTAGGGAGTGTTATGGGAAGAAAAATAGTAAGAAGTAAGCGTAAATAGACGTCTAACGTGTGTGACGTGATTGTCGGACTTCGTGCGCTTCATCGGTGGTTTTGGTTGGGACGTCATTGAAAGGCCAAAGATAAGAAAAAGAATGATTTGAAAGTTTATCTCAGACCTGTGGCTTTGAATACTTTCAAGCATCTTAGCTTTCGCAACTCCGGACTCGAAACATACGTCACACACACACACATACATACATACACACGTACACACACACACACACAAACACACTCAAACATACCCACAAACGAATGGTTTCGCCTTAATCCTTTTTTGTCACATGAGTGATGCAAAAACACAATAATGAGCGCTGGTGAGGAAGATATTAAAAAAATAACAGTTGAGAAAGTGGACATAAAAAAAAAAGTTGGCTAGGAAAACCGCTTGAAAAGCAAACTTCGACTGGAAGAAGGAATTGAAGAACGGAAACCAGCTAAAGAAAAGGATTTTGAAGTGCGGGGTGGATTTTACCAAGATTATTGCTTGCTGCCATACCAAGGTGAGGAAACAAACAGTTTTTTCCACAGTTCCTTCTGCAAATTGTGCTTCCCGAATACGCCGCAAAATCAATCCTATTTATTCAGATGGAGTTTAAACTGCTAGACCGCTTGCCAATAACTTTGTATTAGATATTTTTAAGCGGCAGCCCAAATCAAGACAATGGAAAAGATTAAAATCCAAAAATACCTGTTTCCTCGATACCAGTCACTGGATGCAAATCTAAGTGACTGATGCTCCAAGCTCATATGACGGTGTGCAGTTTTTGGATCAACTGTCAGTTGGAATTTAACATCATATTCCTGAAAAATTTTAAAACAGAGTGGGTTTCCCCCCATTTTTCACTGCGCTGCAAATGCTGGCCAAAGAGCAGGGAACGAAGTAGAGGTGGGGGGATGGAAACAGCGTACGGCCACCATTTCTCTATCTCGATAGAAACATGCAGAATGGGAGCAAAAAGAAAATAAATATCTGCAATTACTGCTGAAGAACATAAGATTTCCGGACCAGGCTTTCCAGGAGCTTTTCGCCTGCCCGCCCTTCCGTAATAAAATATTCTGTGGAATTTATACTAGAGGGGATTTCTTCTCCTCTCCAAAAAAAGTTAAACCTTAAATTCGTGCTCAGTTTCGCCATCGAATACGAACATAGTGACGAAATTGGTCGTTGGCAGTTCTGACTTGTATGCATCTAGATGACTACGAAACGAATATACACCACCGTCTTCAGCAATTAGTATACCCTGAATTAATAACATTCTTATACTACTTTTTTGTCAATTCCGCAATAAAGTAGCCATGAAATTGTCCTAAGAGCTCGAAAACGAAGATGCACATGCCAAACAAGTACCTGATTCCTAAGCAATATCTATTACTTGATATCGTATTCATCATAAAATGACATTTTGATTATAGCACGGGAAATGCGGAAGAAGAATGGTGCCCACACTATTACGACCAGAAAGGCAGAATGGTGCTGGGTTGGTGCTGGGCCCATGGCGTTCTTCATTGGATTGGCACCACTGCACTGTGAAGCCTTTGTTTTTATGCGTTTCGCACATATGCAAATTACAAAAACGCATATTGGGAAGAGGCTGTGCGTGTTGTGTGTTCGCATTTTTTGTCACCCACTTCCGACTTGAGAATCAGAAAAGCCAGAAGGCTGGAACTTTGGGAGTATATCATGCGCGACCCTCCTGTTTTAATATCATCTCCCGCGCACGCCTAAGTGCCGCGTACGGACGCTTTAAAAAAATATGCAAATTTTTTGGCAGGAAAGCGATCTCGGGAACCACACGAG
>UYRT01000039.1:0-17923 GCA_900617915.1 Gongylonema pulchrum
GATTTGTGCTAGTGATCGCAAAAGGTAAGTGCAAAGCAACAACCATTTATGCAGTTAATGACCTGAGTACTTCAAGTCCGGTGCAAAAACGCATGCTCGTACGGGCCCGTCCGGTGCGTTCCAGCCTGAGTTCGCATTGCATTGCTGCAAAAAACGCATAAAAACTGAGCTTATGTGAGTGGAAATTGTTTTACAAAATCCCGTTTTCAAAAAGTGGTTCTTCCATTTATGAAGCTGATGCTTAGTTGAGGCTGAGGGCAAATATGTCCGACTGGATTGCAGTACAATTCCGCACAACTCCAACATGTTGCCTTCGGCAGCCTGCAACTGTGCACAGTAGTTACACCTGTGTTTTTCTGTCTTCAAAATCTCACAAAAGCAGTGGTTGACTTCATTCCCGCGCATCTAGTCTACCTTTCTTTTTGCTCAGTTCATATCCCACAGTGGAACTTATTCGCTCTTGGCTTTACCTAAACATCAGATTTTTTACAGAACAATTTCCACTAGTACAGGCTCAGTTTTTATGCGTTTTTTGCAGCTATGCAATGCGAAAAACGCATACTGAGGAGAGGTTGTCTGTGTGTATGTGTGTTTGTGTGTGCGTGTGTGTGTGTCTGTGTGTGCGCAGGGCCTCTGTACCGATTTTTCATCTCGAGACCTACAAAAGCTACAGGGCTGAAACTTTGAGGACTTATCTACATGCACGTACGGGCCCCCTGTCTTTCCCGCGTGGTACCCACGTAACAGCCCGCCAAAGTTTTTTATGGGTAAGCTGCTAACTCGCGAACAGAAAAGTTAGAGAGCTGAAATTTTATGGGAATGTTCCCCGTCCAAGAAGGTACTAGTGAGCTCAAATCCAACCCCCGGGTAAGCGTGGTACTCGCATACGGGCCCGCCAAAATTTTTCGCGAGTAAGTTCATAACTCGGGGATCTGAGATACTAGAAGACTGTAATATTAAAAGGATGTTTCTCGTCCACATTAGTCTCATTAGAACTCAAATCCAGCCCACGGTCATGTATGGTACCTACGCACGGGTTCACCAAGATTTTTCTCGGGTAAGTTCATAACCCGAGAACCTGTAAAGCTAGAAGGCTGTAGTTTTAGGAAGATGTTCCCCTTGAATGTAAGTCTCAACGAGCTCAAACCCAGAAATCGGGTATGCGTGGTACCCACGTGCGGGCTTGTGAAAAATTTTTCCCAGTAAGTTGCTAAATCAGGAGCCAGGAGAGCTAGAAAGCTGAAATTTTAAGGAGGTGTTACCTGCCAGTTTTGGCGGCCAGTCTTAATTTGTTTAGCTAGAAGCATCTGCCGAAAAAACCGATGCCGGTAGCGACAAAAACTGCGGGGAACTATGCAAAAAACGCATCATCGCATGGATAGCCCGTGCGTTGGCCAATTATTTTTTTTGCTTTTATCCATAAGTTAAGATCTTTTTTTCTTTTTTTTTTGCTTTTATTTATAGACTCAGGTTCGCTTTAGTTTACTTTTCTTTGTAGTGCTGCTTTCTCTTCTCTGTACTACTGTCTCCAGTTCTTCCCTCGACCTCCTGACTTGTATCCTCTTCCCCTTCTCCACCCTGTCCCCAAACCCTACCAGTAAAGCGACATCAGAGCTCCTCCCCATCCCTCACTCTAAAAGCACTATGCAGCCATTTCACCATTTCCCTAATCCGGGCACCCACGGCAAAAACCAGGAGTACACTTCCTCATCCTTTCCACCCATCACCTCTCCCCCTCTTGCATCTAAAACGTATTTATTCTAGCCAACCGACAAAGGTTCAACGCCATATAGCTATTAAATTCACCAACTCCAACCCCCCTCCTCTGTCAGAAACGGAACCTTCAGCGTTCTACCATCCCCCATCCCCCTCCTTCTTACCTACCGCATCTAAACAGTTCCGCCATTCGCCGTGGAGCAGCCCCACCAACTGTCGGCAAAAAAAAATTTCTTGCGGTTCGTGTATGGCGCCGGCCGAGCCGAGCTTCTGTAATTGTCATTACCCTACACCTGAGCAATTACAATAAACAGCAATGAGCACTAGGGCAGCTGGTGCGAGCATGCGTTTTGTGCAATTCTGTCCACCGAACGACTGTCTGCTAAGGATTTTCACTGCTTTGCACTTTGGTCTGTGCAAAAATAGTTGAAGTGTTGCCTGGTTCCAAAGTTGCGGAATTCCTCAATAAAAATTTCACACATCGGTGCGTGAAGGTGAGTATCATCCCAGAATTTCAGCGACCTAATTTCCTGGCTTTCGAGTGATTTTTGCGACAAAACTTCCACATGGTCGTACGTGAGATCTCGCCATACTTAGAAACTGCATTTGAGTTTGTGGAATCCCTGCCTAAGCAGGAAACATCATCTCGAAATTTCCAGCGCTCTTCTGGCTCCCGAAATAATGGTTTTCCTCAACAAAACTTCCACGGGGATATTGAGAACCAGGAATACGTGAAAGCTGAATTCTTATTCGCGGGATCGTACGCGGGCAGGGGACGCTGTCCTACAATTTCAGCTCCTTAGTTTTCGTGATCTCTGAGATAATAATTTTCCCCGCCAAAACCTTCACGGTACATGGTATTCAGGGCCGCGCGGAAGTTAAATCTAAGTTTGCTGGGTCGTACATTGGTAGAGGACACCAACCTAACATTTCAGATTCGCAATTTGCTCGGTTCCCGCAACTGTAAGTTCCCCCGCCGAGACTTTCACGAGGCCGAACATGATACCCGGGCGCACGAGAAGGATGAATTTAAATTTGCGGGATTATACGCGGTCAGGGGATATTACCGTAAAATTTCAGTCTCCTGGTTTTTACATTTCCTGAGATAATAATTTCCTCCGCAAAATTTTTAGGGGGCTCTGCGTGTCACTCACGGGCACGGGAAGGCTGACTTTAAATTTGCGGGGTCCCACGTGGGCGGCGATCAACTTCCTAGTTTATGTGCTTCCCGGGTTGAAGGATGCGAACAAAATGCACCGAACACAGACAACCTCGTAACAATGTGCATTTTGTGCAGTTGTCGCACAGTACAAAGCTTGTGCAGCTCTCGCACAGTACAAAGCAGTAAAAACTTGACTCGGTTCAGCTGGTGGTCAACCGGTGTTTGGGGAGCGGTCTAGCATCTCTGCCAACGCTATTTCGTGGCGTTGCTGGTCGGAACTGCTTGGCACTTTGCCAGACGCGCTGGGCAGCGCTACTCTGCGTTTGGCGGTTAGATCGCGTGGCTGGGGAGTAGTAGATGGGGGGCCAGGAGGAAGAGGGGAGGATTAGGCATGTTTGAGAGTTGTTGTTGGCAGGTGTCCAGATATAGCCCAAAGAGCACGGTTGAGGCCAGGAAAGTGGGGGAGAGCGAAGGTGTTGGTAAGCAGTTCAGGACGACAAATGGTAGCAGTGGTTGGGGGTGGTGGGTGATGGGTACCCCGATGCGGCTGTGGAGGCAGGGATTTGGGACAGGGTGGAGGAGAGAAACAAAGGTACTAGTCAGGAGTTCGAGGCAAAAACTGCAGACAGCAGTAAAGAGAAAAATAAACCAACACAGCACTACAAAGAACGATTGCCTATTAATGATTTTCACTGCTTTGTACTTTAATCTATGCAAAAATAGTTCAAATACTGGACAACAGTTAAAAATTTCACGCACCAGCGCATGAAAACTGAATTCGAAACCTTGAAGGGCAATATCTTTCCGTGATTCCCGAATTAACAGTTTACTCGTTAAAATTTTCACAAGGCCGTAGGTGATACTCAAGAGCGCGGGAACGCTGAATTTGAATAGGCAAGGCTGAGCGTAGGCAGGGGGTCATTACTCTAAAATTTCAGCCTCCTAGACCCCGTGGTTCCCGAGATATTAATTTACCCGTAGAAAACTTTCAGGGGCCGTACGTGTTAACCGCGGGTACGAGAAGGCTGTATTTGAATGGGCAAGGTTGAGTGTAGGCAGGGGGTCATTATCCTAAAATTTCAGCCTCCTAGACTCCGTGGTTCCCGAGATATTAATTTACCTGCAAAAAACTTTCACGGGGCCGCACGTGTTACCCGCAGGTACGGGAAGGCTGAATTTAAATTTGCCGCGTCACCCGCTGGCGGGGAACACTATACCAAAATTTCAGCCGCTTAGCTTTTGTGGTTCCCGAGTCGAAAGTGCGGTACAAAATGTGGGACACACACACACACAAGCACACACACAGGCAACCCCGTGACAATATGCGTCTTGTAACGCTGTTACACAGCACAAAACGCATAAAAAGTGAAATTAAAGAATTGGAGCCCGTGAACGAAAAAGAAAAAAGTGAAAGCAAACAAAAACTGAGCTTATGCGAGTGGGAATTGTCATACAAAAGCCCCTCTTCACTAAGCGATTTCCGTATTTATGAAGCTTATGTTTTGGTGAAGTTGAGGGCAAATAAGTTCTATTGCATTTACATTAAATTTGTACACAATGCCGGTGTGTTGCCTCCGGCAGCCTGCAGCTGTGCAAAACAGTTACAACTCTGTTTTTTCCATTCAAAACCTCACAGAAGCAAAGGCTGACTTCATCCCGATGCATCCAGTCTACCTTGTTTTTGCTTACTCATATCCTATAACAAAAATATTCGCCCATAACTTTAACGAAGCATCAGCTCCATTAATAGAGAAGTGCTTAGGGTTTCCATGGAACAATTTCTACTAGCAAAACCTCGGTTTCTTTTGCTTTTATTCACAGAATCAGATTTGCTATAATTTACTTTTATTTGTGGCGCTGTGTTATCTTTTTCTTTTTATTGCTGTCTCCAATTCTTGCTTCAAGCTCCTGACTTGTACCCTTGTTTCCATTCTCTATTTTGTCCCCAAATCCTACTTGCAAAGGAAAATTTGGGTCGCTTTCCATTCCCACTGTAAGAGCACTGTGCAAGCAAGCAGTATTTCATCTTACCCTACTCTAGGTATCTATGGTAAACCCAGGCTGGAACGCACTGGGCGGGCCCGTGCGATCATACGTTTTTGCACCGGACTTGAAGCACTCAGGTTGTTAACTGCATGAATAGCTGTTGCTTTACACCTACCTTTTGCGATCACTAGCATAAATCACCATAAATTTTGCAAAGTAAGTTTACAATTTCCATTTAACAGTCGCTCTTTAAAAGCAACCTAGCTGTTCAGTGAGAAATTTTTCCGCCAAAACTTAAAGTGCCCGTACGAAGGAACCACGCATACCTCAAGCTGAATCTGAAATACTTAAGTTGTACTTGGACAGTGAACATTCCCTCAAAATTTCAGCTTTCCAGCTTTTCTGGTTACCGAGTTGCCAAAACCTTCACATACCCATACGTGGGTACTCCATGTGCCTGGAAAGTTGAATTTGAAACTTTTAAATTACACGTGGACAGGGAACATTCCATTAAAATTTCAGCCTTCCAGCTCTTCTGGTTGTCGAGTTAGTAATTTTCCTGCAGAAATTTTTATACGCCCTTACGTGAATACCATGCATAGTTTGGAGCTGAATTTGAAATATTTGAATTGTACTAAGATAGGGGACATTCCCCCAAAATTTTAGCTTTCTAGCTTTCCTGATACCCGAATTAGCAATCTTCTCCCTAAAACTTTCATACGCTCTTATGTGAGTACCACGCATAACTGGGGGCTGAATTTGAAACCTTTAGCTAGTACATGCAGGGAATATTTCTACAAAGTTTCAGCCCCTTAGATTGTGTGGTTCCCGAGATCGCTTTCCCGTTAAAAAATTTGCATATTTTTTTAAAGCGTCCGTACGCGGCACCCAGGCGTCCGCGGGGATGAAATTCAAACGGGAGGGTCGAGCATGGTATGAGCACACACTCCCAGAGTTTCAGCCTTCTAGCTTTTCTAGTTCTCAAGTCGAAAGTGGGTGACAAAAACTGCGAACACACACACAGGCAGCCTCTCCCCAATATGCGTTTTTGCAATTTGCATACACGCAAAAATGCATAAAAACAGGAGCACACTTCCTCATGTCCATTTATAACTCCCGTCTGCTCCCGATGTCCGCGACCTAGCCAACCTACAACGAGTCTACGCCACTTAGTCCTTAGATGCATCTGTCCCATCCCCCTTCCTTGCCTCGAACGAAACCCGCAACATACCATCCCTCGTTCCATCTACCGCATTCAAACTCCCGCCATCCGCCGTGGGGTACCCTTATCACGCGCCAGGAAAAAAATTTTTTGCAGGTCGTGTATAAAACCGGCCCAATCGACCCGCGCCAATTTATTGTATTTGCTTGTGCGTGTGCATGTGGTCGGTTGTAGAGTGGTCCGGGCAAGGGTGGCGGGAGTAGCGAGGATGGCTGAGCTGCCTGTTGCCTCATTAAAGAGGGCACTTCTGTCTAAAATTAACGTCAGCATTGCCAGCTGCTCTGACCGGTGCTGGAATGCGTGGATGGATGATGGGTCCGCTTTCTTTCCACTCTTCTGCTGCATGAGCTGCCGATCTCGGCGCTTTCACCGCCTCCGGATGTCGTTTCGCTGCGCCCGAGGATTTGACTAGACGAGGATTTGAGGATTTTGGTCTCAAACTTTGGCGGGTCCTTATGTGGGTACCACGCAGGAAAGGCCGCCGATTTTGGGGGTAGGGGGCCGTACGTGCACGTAGATTAAGTCCCCAAAGCTTCAGCCCTGTAGCTTTTGTAGGTCTTGAGATGAAAAATCGGTACAGAGGTGCAGCGCACACACAGACATACACACACCCGCACACACAGACAACCTCTCGTCAATATGCGTTTTCCGCATTGCATAGCTGCAAAAAACGCATAAAAAAGCATCGACGGTGAGTGTTTTGAGGATGTCATTGGGCATCGGTGTATATGAGCAACCGCAGAATCAATTCGTTGTTGATCCGGGCGCCATTTCAAGCGAGGAGATCGGTGTCGGTGGAATTGCGAGCGACCGGGTCTCTCCTTATCAGACTGAGAATGAGTGCCACCCTCACCAGGTAAGCGAAGTTGTCGACGCGGTTGATGCCTGTTTGGTGGCAACAGTCGGCATTCGCTGCTCTGACGTCGCTGGCCTCGACACTGCAGAGATGGTTGCTGATTGAAGAGCATTGCTGACGTGGTGTATTAGCTTTCTCGCCGGCGATTTTGCATATACGCACTTTTTGAGGAGCGGATGCACGTGGTCGTTGCAAGTCGGCACACTGTGTTGCTTTCGCTCGTCACTGTTTCTGATCCCAATCCGTCACGAGAGCTACTACTAATCAGCGAGGAAGGGAGTTGGCTGGGCAGCTGACGTATTTTTCTGCCTAAACTGACTGCTGGTATGCGCAGTGTCGTATCACCCATCCATCTCTATCTTCTGTTTCTCGATGCGGGAAGGCATTGGCGTAGAAATGAGTTTTCAATGCTACGGGCCGTGTTAGATTAAGGGGATTGACGGGGGCTATGTGAAAGTTATCAAGGGATTCACTTGACATAGTATCTTGAAACACAAATCTGGGGGGCAGCAGTAATAAACAGTTTACGCTTTGTGGACAGCTTAGCTCTCATCGCAAGCGACCTGGAGATGCTGCAGGAGCCTAACGCTTGAAGTAAGGTAGGGGGGTCGGGAAATCAACGTTTTAATTTCCCGGCCCGCTACCTTACTTCAGGCGTTAGGCTCGTGCAGCATCTCATTTTAAAAATTTAGAAGGCCAGTGTACTCGCAGTCAGGTTGCATTTAAATGATATTAACTTGGAAGTCCACCACTGTCTGTCTGAGTGCCACAGTTGCCGGTGCCAGTTCGTGCAAATGGTAAAGCATCGTCGGCACCGTGTCCTTATTACGAGTATGTTGAAGGCAAACGTGTGCTGATGCAATACGAATTCGCTGGGCAAAGCAGAAGAGCGAACCTTGGCTATGATGGCGAGGGCACTGGAGCGGAGGATATGTGCCCTCGTGGCTTGAACTTGAAGCATCGGGGTATCGGTACATGGCGGAAATAAATTCCTGCGGATTTTTTGTCATGTCCTTTCACATTTGTTGGATACTTGGTTCTGCTGTTATTTTTGAGACACTCCGCTCCTTTCAACTTCTTTCGCATTAATGTTTGGCTTTATAGAAGTAAGTGGTTTTATGCTCAGTCTGTTTTCTCAGTTTGTGATAAGAACTCTGCCGTTTGTGTTACTCGAAGTCTTCTGCTATCTCGGCATTTGTTCTCGATCAAAGACGGAGACAGCGAGTTACAGCGAACATTAAGAGTGGCTGGGCTGTCGATGACGAATTCAGCGGCGGAATCGAGCCTCTTTATAAACTTCCTGCTCTCCCAGTTATGGTGCAAGTTTTCACCTGTTAGGGTGCTACTCACTAGGCGGGAGCACCTTGAATTTTTGAAAAAATAAATAGTACATGGATCTATTGCACTCGGTAATGTTTTAGGAATCCGCAGCTGTAAATATTGCTTCTGGCGCAGAGGCTCTGATGAAAATCGGGAAACGTCGGTCGGAATACGTGTCCAGTGATGCCGCAGGGCAGTATGTTCAGGAAGATGGTTGCAGTGTTCCGAAAATGACTCGGAACGATGACTCTGTGGAGAGTTCGGAGCATCTGATATCTGTGCGAGATGATGTTGTGTATCACAGTTCCGGTATGTTTTCCTGGCAAGTTTAAGGCCACTGGGGAAGTTGCATCATTGTTTGCTTTTTGTAAGGTAATTGATCACTGATTGTGCTGCGGAGCATTAGTTTGGTGGTATTGAGTTTTGTGACGTATGCTGAAGGCAGTTTTGCGGTAGAGGAATATTTGCAGGGGCTGAGGTAGTTGTGAGGAACGAGAATGGCGAAGAGCAGACACTGAGTGATATCTCGCGCTGCGCTCCTCCTGGCATTGCTTACGAAAGGCCGCAATCTGCAATCCATTCAGACCACTGTAAAGTGCATCAGCAGCACTGCAGTGTGCAGCCGCAGTGCTGCGACGTTCAAGAGCTGCCTCTCTCGAATGGTCCAGTAAGTTTCCTGGTCTATTGCTTCTGTTGGCTGTTATGCGGTTTGGAACTGTTCGTTTTGTCTTCTCAATTGTTTTAAGCGACGGGTTTGAGTACCACTCCTGCCGCTGCAGCATTTCCTGGGGGAAGCAGTCAGCTTGTTCTTTGCATCGCTATTTCAGACTGATCGATCGTCGAGCTCTTTGGAAATAAAAAGTGATGTCAAAAATGAGACGTGCTGTACTAAAGATGCACCTGGTCTGCTAACAGATTTGAATAATGCACTGAATCCTAGCGACGCAGAATTTTTTGACCCTTATCGTTCAAAGGGACGTCCACGAGGTGAATTTTGTTTTATCGATTAAATCTGTGAAAAAAGAGCACTCGCTCCTGTGTTCACGGAGATAGTGCTTAAATAACAGCAGGAGCTAGCCAATTAGTTTGTCAGTGGTTAGTTTGTCCGGAAAACCAAACTAAAAGTAGATTTTAGTTCTGGAAGCATTGGCATTCTGTCAGCGAATCGTTTAAGCATTAGGCTTCGAAACATGCACGTTCTGCTAAGACGGTAGTCTGGAGAGGGTGCAACAAATCACTGCGGTTTCGCACTACCGAGAGTAGGTTAGTCATATCCATTATTTAGTAATGCGGGCTTCATCTTTACAGGTAATGTTGCTAAAAAAAATAAATGGCAGCGTTCACCAGAATAGCCGGTGCGATTATGCGTTTTGTGCAGTTTTGCCTACCGAACGAGTGTCCGTTAATGATTTTCACTGCTTTTTACTTTAGTCCGTGCAAAAATAGTTAAAACATGGAAAATAGTTAAAAATTTCACACACCGGCAAGTGAAAGCTAAATGTGAAATGTCGAATGGTAAATATCCTTCCAATATTTCTTCCTCCTGATTTCCTAAATTTCGACTGATTTTTGAGACAAAACTTTACATGTTCGTACGTGAGACCTCGGGTACTTAGGAGCGAACTCGAATTTGGGAAGTCCATGCTTGGGCAGGAAACATTTTCCGGTAATTTCCAGCCTCTTAACTCTTCTGGCTATCGAGGTAATGATTGTTCTTGCTAAAGTTTCAGCTTCCCAGCTTTTGCAGTTCACGAGACAATTTCTCTGCCAAAACTTTCACAGGGCCGTGCGTGGTACCCAGGGAGGCGTGAAGGCTGAATCCTTATTTACGGGGGATTGTACATTGATAGGGGACATCGCCTTAAAATTCCAGACTCCCAACTTTCGTGGTTCCCGAGATAGTTGTTGAACGCACCTCACCTAGCGATGACGAATCACGCCCTGACGAGAATCCTCGCGGCCCGCTTACACTCCCCTGATGCTGTTTCTTCTCAGTTGAACCTCACTGGGACACCGATAACGCGATGAAGGCTTTGTTGACACACTGACGAACAATAGAAAGAAGGGCGAATGAATTCCTGATCACACACATTTATATACAAGATTTTAGCGCGTAGAAATCAACAATGATCACCGGGAAATGGCAGATCACCAAGTCAAACAACCTTCCCGAAACTATTTGCCAAATCCACGCGCCATCAGGTTTTCCGCTTTGTCAGGCGTAATAATTTCCCGCCGAAACTTTTACGGGACTGTAGATGGTACTTGGGGGCGCGGGGACGCTGAGTTTGAATTTACAAGGTCGTATGTGGGCAGGGGGACATTATCGTAAAATTTCAGCTTCGTGAATTTTTTGATCCCCGAGATAACTTATCCGTCAGAATTTTCACGGGGCTGTAGGTGATACCCAAGAGCTGAGAATTTGCAAAATCGTGCATGGGCAGGAATCATTACTCTAAAATTTCAGCTTCTTAGATTGTGTAGTTTCCGAGATAATAATTAACCCGTGAAAATTTCCACGGAGCCGTTCATGTTACCCGTGGGCAAGAGAAGGCTGAATTTAAATTTTCTGGGTCACATTTAGGTGGAGAAAGTTGCCCTAAATTTTCAGCTTCCTAGCTTTTGTGGTTTCCGAATTGAAGGTTGCGAACAAGTTACTGCGGACACACATGTACACAAACAATCTCGTGACAATATGCGTTTTTTATTGCTGTTGCGCAACACAAAACGCATCACAAGTGAACAGCGCACTGACTGCCAGTGCGAAGATGCGTTTTTTGCGTAGTTCCCCGCAGGTTTTTGTCACTAATGACACTGTTTTTTCCGATACATTCTTCTAGCTAAAAGAATTGAGACTGGCCGCCAGGAGTGTCAGGAAGCAACCCTTAAAAATTCAGCATTCTAGCTTTCCTCGTTCCCAAGCTAGCAACATACCCGCAAAAAATTTTACGGGCCCCTGCTGGGGAACCATGTGGGTAGGAGCGCCCATTTTGGGGGTGGTGGCCCATACGTGCACGTAAAGTTCCCAAAGTTTCAGCCCTATAGCTTTTGTTGGTCTCGGGATGAAAAATCGGTACAGACGAACACACAGACACACACACACACACACATGGACAGACCCTTCTCAGTATGCGTTTTTTGCATTGCATAGATGCAAAAAACGCATAAAAGCTGTTATTACAATAGTCCTTAGCTTTTGATTACGCATTTAACATTGCACATGTTTCCGTCGTGAAGCTGGTTTGGCCGAAAAACGGAGTTTTTTGTGGAGAATGTCAAATCTCAAGTACTGTTTTTTCTTTACAAGAACTGCATCTCCCCACCACTGTACGTTACTAAAACTTGTGCTTTATCATTTTTGGCTGACGTTGTCGTTGCAGGTCCGAAACATCCAGTGTGGAACTTCTACAAATTCTGCAAGTCTGGTGGAGTGACGTTGGGCTATATGTGCCTTTTGTGCAATAGCGGCTTTACTGGTCCCCCAAACACAACCAATGCCACGAAGCATCTTCGTTGCAAACACAAGCATGAGCATTTACTGTTTTCTGACTTGCTGGAGGGCGTGAAACGTGGAACAGTTCTTGGCGACGTTCATCAGTCTGTTCGTGAGGTATCTTTTTTGTGCTCAATGAACCAGTTCAAATATCCGGAAGTACACCTGTTGCTCGTGTGTCATGCATAGACCTTGCTGTTTTTTGCGACTGTCGTAGGTTAGCCTGTGTTGCAGCAGTTAGTGCAGCACTGCTCAGTGGCATCCATAATTGCATGAAGCACTTGTTAGTATCTAGGCATTTTGAGTGTTGATGTAGAACTGCGACTTTGTCGCTAAGGTTGAATGATCAGGTATAATTTTTTTCTCGACGCGATTCTGATCTATCACTGACTATGAGAATCTTTAGCTTGTTCTGAAGAGAGAACTTAAAGCCGAGACACTTGGCTCAGAAGAAAACGCCAGTGAAGCTGCGCATTCAGGATACGGAGCTGCTGACGTCAGCGATGGTCAGCTGTTTATATTTGTACTTATTTCTTAACATGGATTATTTTTCAAATAGCCAATGATTTTCGTCTGCGATGTTTGAAGATTCTTGATTGAAGATTGGCACTGATCGTGTCAGGCCGGCTGCTGTTGTGTTTTAGCGTCTAGGGCTGCAAAAGTTTATCTTTGGGCTGCAGGCACTCTGAGGACATCAGCAGTTCATGACAATAAATGACTGGTTTCCAGGTGTGCGTCGAGAGCATGAATGGGTGGAAGACGCTGCGGGTAGTCCCCAGGATTCCCAGTTCCACTCTTTTAATTCTTCTTCGTTTAATTGCAGTGTGAGTTCTATTGTGCTTATTAATGCTTGCTAATTTCCATCACATTCTCAGATTCCGAATGCATAACAGCACTTTTTGTAAGTTTATTTTTTATGATTAAGCGAAAACGAAAGTCGATTGAAGACATTATAGTAGCAGTTTGAGCATTTTTTCGGAAAATTATTTCACTGTCTAAGTACAAATGAAATTTTTCAGTCGAAGAGCTGCTCGCTTATTCGATATGATATGGGTAATAATAGAAGTGGTAATGCCGAAGTTTCCTCATCCGCAGAAGTGGTTTTCGTCGGCTCACCCACCGGGTAAAATAGTATTTTTTAGAACACTGAAACAAGTGCATTATTTCTCAGGCAGTCTTCCCCGCCTTCTTTGTTCGGTTATTACAACAGGAGACTGTTGATTTGCAAAGTCTCGCATAGTGGCATTCAGCTACCCGCAGCGAACAATATCACGAAAAATAGCGAGTGAACATTTTCGAGTGATCAATTGCACCCATTTTACAAGCAGCCTTCAAAGGAGAGACAGCCACTGACAGCCTGCCAGCCGGTGGTTGTTGTTGTCAGTTGGTACTGCTCGGACTGCTTCTTGAGTGTCTCCGTCACTCGTGGAGAGAGAGAGAGGAGAGATCCTGACTTTAGCACTCGTTAACTTCATCGAGATGTGGTGAAAAAATGTCACGGCCCGAATTAAATGGTGACTGATGACTTAATATTGCTTCATTCAAGCGACCGGAGTGCTGTCAGCATCTTAATGATCATGTAAAGAGAACATCAGTATTGGAAAGTGGGATTCGATTCTCTTCACATCAAAAATCAATAAGAAGCTGAGAAATGTTGGACATTAGTATTTTACTAACTGGTATTGAGAGTGGTCCGCCTAGGAACAAATTCAAGTGTATGTCCTATTCGCATGCTAGGAAAGTTCACTGGACACAGGGGTACCCCGAAAGCAGCACTGTGAAACAGCGCGCCAAATTTCACATCGACTAGGGATTCTTATGAGGAAATCCTTCAGATGCAAAAGGAAGTACTTGAAGTTGTGAATTACTACATCATGAGTGGAAGTGGTCAAACTCGTCACCAGTTTGTTTCTAAGCAGTCCTCAGAAGAGTAACCCATCGGCAGCCCTGCCAGCGGGTGGTTGCTGTTGGCATTTGCTATTACTGGGGTCACTTCCCCTAGTACTTCCGTCTCTCACTGAGAGTGAAATTCGGAGGGGGTTCCGACTTTTGACTTTGAGTGAAAATAGGTGCCGGTCTATTGCTGCATTCTGATCAGGAATGGAATAACAAAAACAGGCTTCACATTGGGAAACCGATTTTTTATGTGAAGAAAAATTGACTGCCGCAATTGATAGATTTCTAAATTTGCGGCGTAAAACACAGGCGGCAAAATACCTTAACTGGAACTTTTACATTCATTTGATTCCATCATACAGTTTGCAAAACACGTGATATATTTCGTGGTGAAAAATGCAAGCCCTGTTAAGGCTCCACAATTGAGAAGTTTGAGGATCAGTGGAACAGATGAGCAAATAAATGTTCTGATAATTTTTGGGAACAGTGGCAGTGAGAATATTCGCTTAGCTGACAAACAAATCATCGCCTGAGAAAAAATCTCATAAAAAGGGAGGCAAAACTGGATAAAATGGTAACTGTTAAGAAGAACAGTCGAGGGGAATCCAGGCATTAAGAATCATTAACGAAGTCAAAAAAAAGGCGAGAAGGACGATCAGAAGGGCAATAGTATTTTTATCATGCGGCAGCAAGGAGGTAAGACTAACAGGCCTATTAATTTCACCGTAATTTTATTTGCTACGACACATCGATACTAGCAACATTTCGCACGAATATTACTTAAAACGTAGGTGGGAATCTTTTTTGTTTTTCATGATTACTGTCAGCTAGCCAACCAAACAGTGATTTCTGAGATATCGTCTAGGCTCTGCATGCCAGGTACTGGTGAAAAGGAAGCGGGAAATGAAGAAGTTTTGTAGATTTTGCTCAATCCATGAGAAGCACAAAAGACCGGTATCATCTCACAGTAGACCTGGTCGCAAGCGAAGGGAAAGTCCCGTTCTGCGATGCGATGCGCATGATCCGCGTTCGTGATAGGCTTTTTCGTGAAATGTGCAGAATGTGAATAGGCTTCTGCGTATGAGCGCAAAAGCGCATGCCGAATGTATCCCATATTGCAAAAACGCGTTTGCACTACATGAATACTTTACAGTTTCATTGCTTGACATCCATATCCATCAGAAGTTTGCAGGGATCCCGAAGCCGTTCCATCTGACACAGCCAGTCACGTTAGCAGCCAGTTTGCGGGGCAGGTCGAGTCTTTTCTGCGTGACTACCGACGACTTGAAGCAGAGGTGTGTCCAGTTTTCTGTCTGGATGAGTCGAGTTCATCACAATTATTTTGTCGCTTAAGACTTTGACGAGTTTGATGCAGCAGCAAACAGCGGTGTTGTGAAGCTGAGTTGATGGTTTGACATTGTCAGTCAGGAACTCTTCTCTGTACGATTCGCTGGTTGACCTGTCCCAGTGATAAACTGGAGCCAGTACATGCTATGAATTTGAATTTCAAGCGTTTCGCTTCTGTCTGTCCCAGAAAGGGAAGGCCATCGACTACTATATCGCCGAGTGATTGCACTTGGCAAATTTCTGCCATCTGAACTACTTCCGAATGCTTTCGTCTCTTAGAAGAATATGAAGTGACTTGTGACTTCACCATTTCTGACAATGTAGGAGGAATTTTTCTTGGATTATAAGGTTTGATTTTATATGCTTTGTCAATCTTCGTAGTGCTTGGAATGCTTAGGCATGTATCCTATCAGATTCTTTTTTTTTTTAACTAAACGTTTGGAACGACTCATGAACATTAACTTATTTGTTCCATACTTCTGCAACTCCAGTGGCTATTCGTACAGTAAGACGTAAAGCATTGAGGTCGCTTACTATACACCAGCAAAAGATTTTGACGGTGAAATTCATGAAATTTATTTATTATTGATAGATCGCCGCTATTTAGTCACCTACGAGCAGTGAGTTGCTGTGCAGTCATTTACCAACTTTTTGTTTTCAGTATCGAAGAGTGCGGGCCGAACTCGCTACAAAGGATGAGCTTATCAGAACACTACGTCTAAATGTTCTGGAAGAACGCAATAAGCGGAAAAACGCCCTCGCATTAGTACAACGCGCTTTACTTGACGAATAAGTTTGTACGCTCCTGGAATTTAGTTCTCTTTTCCCTCCCTCTCTTCGTTTCCCCCTTTTGCTTATTGATAAAAAGCGATGTTTATTGTTTGCTAAACGTAATTTATCAAATTTCTGGCCATAACTTACGCACTGCAACTCGACAAGATGACGGTATTTTTCCACTGGCGCAAGGCAGCCGGCGGCTTTTCTGTTTGTTGATTTGTTTCGATAGAAAGTTGCTGCTGCAAGCCTAATTTTACAGTCACTTCCAATTTATCTTTAATGCGCATCTTTAGAGGAGAAAATTTTGCTGCACGTTGTTAAAAATGATATAATGCGAGTCGCAAATGAGTGTTTTTGCAGTTTCGACAAGCTTTTTGGAAAAAACCCAAGGTGGAACGCACCAAGCGGGCCGGTGCAATTATGCGTTTTTGCACTTTTCGTATCGTAGCAAGATTGCAAAGAATCACAAGAGCTAACCCTGTGACATACTGGCCCTCGAAACTCAGGAAGTTAATTGTGCAACTGTGTTGTATGTCATTTATAGATGTCGACTCCATTGACCCGACAAATGGAAAGTTGCTGGCCCGCAAAAAAGGCCGCACTAGAGCAGTTAAATTTGAAATCTTTTGGTCACACACGAGTAGGAAACATTACCCTAAAGTTTCGGCTTTCTAGCTTTTTTCGTTCCCGGGTTAGTAATTTTCGCGCCAAAATTTCCGCGTACCTGTGCGTTGGCCCCGGGTACTTCTAAGCACCTGTTTTTGGTCGTACATGAGTAGGAAACATTCTCTGGAAGTTTCAGCTTTCTTGCTTTTCTCGTTCCTGGTTTAGTAATTTTCGCACCAAAATTTCCACGAGCTCGTACATGGGCTCGGGCGCTTCTAAACACCTGATTTTGCTCGTATGTGACTGGGGAACATTCCCCTAAAGTTTCAGCCTTCTGGCTTTTCTCCTTCCTCGGGTTCGTAATTTTCGCACCATAATTCTCACGTGCTCGTACGTAAGCCCCGGGCTGTCCTGGGCAGCTGAATTTGGAATCTTTTTGTCATACACGGGCAGGAAACATTCCCACAAGTTTCAGCTCTCCAGCTTTTTCCGTTTCCGGGTTAGTAATTTTCGCGCCGAAATTTTCACGTATCCGTGCGTGAGCTTCGAGCGGTCCTAAAGAGCTGAGTTTGAAAACTTTTGGTCATGGGCGAGTAGGGAGCGTTTCCTCAAAGTTTTAACTTTCTAGCCTTTTTCATTCTCGAGTTATGAATTTTCCCACCATAATTTTCACGTACTCGTACATAAGCCCTGGGCAGATGAATTTGAAGTCTTTTTGTCGCACACGGGGGAGGACATTCCCATCTTTGCTTTTCTCGTTCCCGAGTTATTAGTTTTCCCGCCAAAACTTTCACGTACTTGTACGCGGGGTCCAAACGTGCGTAAGAAAGTTTCAAAGCTTGTGTGGTTGGCGAGTTGAAATACCCGGGCAGACGAATACAAACACACACACACACACTGACAGGGTCGTTTCAATATGCGTTTTTGCTGCCCGTTGCAGTGCCCTAGGGCTGCACTGCAAAAACGCATAAAAAACAGCTCTCATTATTTAGAGCTTGTTTTGGTATACTTTTTTTTCTCACTGAATGTTCTCCTTCTGCGTGAATTATTACCGTTCCTTTTTTGTATTCTTTTTACCTGTTGTTGCAGTATTACTAGATTATTGTTGTTGTTGATACTGAGGTTTTTTGGAAGCTGCAATCTCCTTGCGAGGCTTGTCTCTTCCCACTTTTGGGCAGCACATTTCGCGAACCTCCTACAGTTGTCCAAAAAAAAAGAAAAAAAAAACTGGAACTGGTTTCAACTTTAAAAGTGCAGAACGGGTCTATCTCCAGATTTACGTTTGCTTGGCTGATGCAAATGAGATTTACGCAGGGTTGTGCGCGTATTATAGCCGGCCGTAATTGATTGTGTGCAGCTGTTCTACACTATTTTTTTGTCCAGAGTTTCTTTAACAGTCATTGAACTGTAATGAAAAAGTCCTCACTTGCTTGAGTATGTGACTTATTGTGCTTGGGAGTCTCTTTTTTTTAACTAAGCTTGGTGGGAAGAGTCATGAATTGCCCCCCCCCCCCGTTTTTTCTGCATACTTGACCCTGTTCT
>UYRT01000040.1:0-17538 GCA_900617915.1 Gongylonema pulchrum
ACACAGACACACACACACAGACAACCTCTCGTCAATATGTGTTTTTTGCATTGCATAGCTGCAAAAGACGCATAAAGATAAGAAACAGCGTCCTTTGTTTGTCTCGCCACCGTTCACTGAGTATCCCACTCACTTTTTATCATATTCACCACAAAGGGCAAATTGCCGTACCAGTCCCAACATCCTTTGCACCACATTGGAGTAAGGACACCTGCCATTGGTAGAAAAAATTTTTAGCAAATCTTGGATGGCATCAGGCCGAGCCGAGCCGATGTTTAGTAATTAACAAAATTAGCATAAAAAGAATGTGGAACGAAAGACAGTGGTCTTTGTTTGTCTCGCCACCGTTCACTGAGTATCCCATTCACTATCGTATTCTTAATAAAAAGAGGATTTTAACACACCATTAATTAGTAACAATGGTGGAGTAATGAGGCATTTCCACAGGGCTCTAACATGTGTCCCGGCAGTGCTTGTAGAAACCGATAGGCCCAGTAAGATTTGCCTTCGCAAGTGATATTTCTCCAAATGTCTCTACTCCACTTATTTTTGGTGTGGTTTATTGCTGCGAAATACAGCTAGAACCAACAAAAAGAACAGCGAAAAACCATGGAAATTGAAGCCCTCAAACGAATAGAATCCCTTCGTTGTTTTTTCGTCCAGGTGCGACGTTAGTTGTCGCACTGGATCTAGTTTTTTGCTGGGCATCGCAAGTCTGTATAACTTTCCCACATCTCCTCGGTCCCCCGTATAACTTCTGCCTCTGTTTCTAATTCCTACCTTCGAGAAAGATTTTAGCTTCCTTTCAGCTAGTACCCGTATTCCCTCACCTTTGCCATGACTCTTGAGACTTAACCCACAACCCCAGCCTTTCGTTTCCATCATTCCGGATCCTATTTGGCCATTCGATGGAGTACACCACATTCAAAACAGTTGGCCTCCCAACTCAGCCAAATGGAGAAAGGTCTTAGTAGTTGCCTTTGGGTGAAATAATGTCGGGGAGGAGAGCAACAAGTCTGGGCTTGGGAACAAGGAAAGAACGATTTGGGTCACGGAGGAAAGGTTTGGAAGCGGGAGGAGGAGTGTGGGGCCGGGGGCAAGGAGGGAGAGGTATCTTGACCCTGAAAGTTAATGAATTAGATTAGTGGTGTACCCTGTGTGTGTATCTGTCTGGAAATACCTAGTTATATACATACTTATAACTGTATACAATAATTAGGGTTATATAACACAAAGTAAGGAGAGCAATATAAAAGGGCGGCGTGGCTCTGGGGACTCGAAGCTTTCTTCCAGTTAGCACCTATATTCCCTCACCTTTACCGTGACTCTTGGGACTTAACCCACAACACTGGTCCTTACGTAATCCCCAGAACAAGGTTGCGGCACTGGATCCCGGAGATGAGAAGGGGTGTTTTTAAACTCCAGTGGTCAGAGTTCACTAAGATTGAAAAGCTTTAACGGGGTAGGATGTCCAAAGGTTGAACAGGGGGCTAGGGGTGTTGCATCATAGTGACGCGGTTGTTCCTTACGTGATTTCTAAAACCCATAAATCATTATGTGACAGAGGGTTGGGTTTCTGTATGGGGCACGGAGGCGTGTGGCGTAAGGATTCAGTTCACCATGTGATATGAGCTAAATTACTTGATCAATCCTCTAAGCCTTCGAAGATTGATTTTTATTGACCGACCCCTATCTTCATATAACACTTAGATTACTTAATTCCAGAATGGGTAAAGTTAGAAACCCAATTATGCTACAGGGCAGTGCTGTTGGCCTGAAATTATGTTCCACAGCCTATCAAGGGTCTAAGGAAGTTGCAGCTCGGATATTTTGTTTATTGTTTGGAGATACCATCCAGATGTACTCCTATATGTGGTACTGAGGTGCCTAGATAGCTCACAAGAAAATGCTCTCAAAAACGCATAAGATTTTCTAGTGTACGCCTTTAATTTTCCACATTTTCTACCATTTCGCCTCTCACAGGTGTGCACTTTGTAATAGTGGTCCACAGTCTTAGCTCTTGGAAGTTTCATTGCACTGCCACGCTGCCATCTTTGTTGCATCTCAGTTAGATTCTTGGATCAGTCTTCTTGGGATATCGCAGTGAGAGTAAACAAAATTGTTAGAACTCTACGCTTTTATTTTTTAAAGCAGAAAGTATGTCTTTGAAGAAAAAGAGTTCATTGTTTCCTTCTGTTAACAGTTATCAGTCAATTTCAGACTGGATTTTGGTCCTCGGGTCCGTCGCATGAAAACACTGAATTTTACATGCTTGACAAGGATTTACCAAACACGCACGAGAGAGTGCTGCGGGAGCGAAAGACGGTTCGGCTTGAAAATTTCCACTGTAGATGTTCTAAGCAGTGACGACTGAATTTTTTTTTTTTTTTTAAACTGTGGAGCTACACAATTACCGGGCGCACATCTAACTTTGTCCAGTTAGCTGAACTGCAGGATTCTCATTCCTGAAAAAAAGCCGAAACGAATTTAAGAATGCATTGCAAGATTTTACATTGCCACTGGTATTTTTTAGGCAGTAAAGATTGCGGCAAAAAATTTAAAGTGTGTCGTGTCTTTTGATTTGCTGGTGGCTTGATTCGCAGAGCTTTTTAATAATTTTTAAGTTCTAAATACTTTTGATGAAAAGTTTTGAACCGGTGATGGCCCCCTCATCACTGATCCATTATCATTTTCTAATAGCGGCTGACAATTAAGTCCCAAACAACAAATGGAATTTCAGCAGCGGCTTTTAATTGTTTCATCGGTTGAAGAGAAACCATATGTGATGAGGAGATCACGTCCAAATGGAGACACTGAGTATGAAGGATTCTGTGTGGATTTGCTAGATCGACTTGCTGAGAGGCTCGATTTTGATTACAAAATTCAAATTGTTAGTGACGCGAAGTATGGAGAGCCGATCAATGGCACAAAGCACTGGAATGGGATTATCGGTGAAATACTGCGAGGCGTATGTGTTTCTTTATTATTTTAAAGCGATTTGCATGTACACTGGCTCTTGGTACCATTCGCTTTCAGAGGTGGGCAGAATGTTTCTGATTGTGTACTTGTTACTGGGAAAAACAGATCTTTAGGCATGATTCTAACTATGTATACTCTGTACGTTCTATCAGTATAAGTGAGTGCATTCTTCCTTCTCTCCCTGCCTTCCAGCCCCGCCGAAACCTTGCTCCTTCTCCCCTTCTTTACCAAAAAAAAATTTGACTTCCTGCAGAATCCTAGTATCCCAGTCGTTTGAAATGGTCCTCCCTCTAAGAAAAACCGAAACCAACAATGCACAGATAGTTTTCACTTCACTGCTTAGTCTGTTTATTTGAACTTCTCACTGCGTTTTAGGACTGAATTTGGGATTTCTGAAACTGTTTATTTGCTCTTCAATGCAGCTTAGCTCTCAGCAGCTGAATTAAATGCTTTTGAAGGACGAAGGGAGGAGAATACATGCGCTGCACTCTTGTAGCCCAGAGGTTAGATGGAGCATAGTACCACGAGGAGGAGCAAGGAATTTTTTTCTTCTTGCTGTCAGAAAATGTCTGATCTGAATTGTAGTGCTGAACAATTCTACAGCCTCGTGGAGTTGGAGCCTTGGCCCGGGTCAAAAGGATATAGACAATTTTACGTTACTATTATTAAGGACATTCCGTATAGCCATTCTCAAAATGTCGCCTTAGCCGAATTTGAGGGATAGAGTATAAAAGTGAGACAGAGCTATAGGTATTCAAGACTTGAGTGGCCAGCAAGTAAGCAGTCGTGCCGTGCGCAGGTAAGCCTCATAGTGACAGAATTTCGTTAATCTCCGTATTTGATTGTTTTCTCGCAGGAGGCAAATTGGCAACGCCGGTCCGGCTTTGCTGAAAGTACATTATAAATAACTGCATTCCAGGAAGTAGATATGGCCGTGGCGCCGATCACTGTCACTGCTGGTCGGCTTGAGGTTGTTGATTTCACGGATCCATTCCTACAGCTGGGTATATCGATGCTAATGCGACAACCAGATCGCCGTGCGTCTTCCTCGTTAACATCATTTTTGTGGCCGCTCAGTGGCTCAATCTGGCTTTATTCCGCATTTGCGGCCATTGGAACAGCACTATCCGTGATCGTTGTTTCTATACTGAGCCCGTCCGAATCAATCGCTGAGTTCAACGTGATAGTCCGTTTTCACTTCTTTTTTATTCTGTTATATGTCTAGCTTCTAGCGATGGTCAGGTCAAGTAGGCATAGAGACACGTAATAGTTTTGTTGCGTTTTGTCGTGGCCAGAAGTGAAGATCCAATTACCCGTCTGTGCTGTATGAGAGCGGTAGCATTCCGAAAGTAACAACTGCCAACAGCAACTACCCGCTGGCATGAGATCTGATGGCTCCTTCTTTCAAGAGCTGCATAGAATAGAGCTGTTGGTGGATTTGACTGGCATTTGAAAGTACCAATTTACCGTTGAAACGAATGAACTAATCATAGAAGGAGTGTTTACTGGCCCGGTGATGAAGTCCAACCCTTGATCACATGCATGACAGCATCGGCACTCCCCACTGTCCAGTAACGTTTTGTTCTAGTATTTTATTTAATGTTGCATTTTCATGCTTGTCTGGTGCCAAAAGTACTCAAAAAACATTGATAATTTGATGCGAAATGATGTTTTTTTTATTTTTGTTTAAAAAAAATTTCTGAAAGGTCTTGAAAAATTTTTCAGTAATACTCCTTTCTGTTGCCCCCATACAATCTTTTCCGGATTTCGACAAATAACCCCTTCAAAATTCACATTTTCAGAACAGCTTCTGGTACTTGATATGCATATTGCTACGAGCTGGGTCTGGATATAACTGCCAGTCTGCGTCAAACCGTTTGATTAGCGCAGTTTGGTGGTTATTTACACTTGTGCTTATAGCGCAATATACAGCAAACTTCGCTGCTGTACTAACCGTCGACAGGAAAACAATGCCATTTAATGTACGGAATTGATCAAATTGTAAAAATATTATGCGTTTTTGCATTTGCATAAACATGCAAGAACTCATAAAAGGTGTCTAAGTGATGAGAGTAAATATGCAAAATGCTTTTATCACACTCGACAGAATTCGGCCCACACATCTCCCATAGATGTGTAGGGGGCTCTTGAGACAAGAGGCAGTCATGGATTTTAAAGACAGGAAAGGACAGCATTTCCTCATTCATTCGTTGGAAAAGTGTTAGGATGCCGTCTCGAGAGATGAAAAGTTCAGACAGCAGCGCTGTTCCAGATTATTACATGGTAAGACTAATAAATTAATTAAACAGCTCGTGTTTGCTTAAATTTTTGGGCACAGTTCTGTGCTGGCTGATTTACGAGTTGAGTACTGTAGCATATAAGTTCGCCGCACCCTGGTCCATGCAATCACTTATTTTTCCTGCACGAACGGCTTTTAAGTCCAATTAAACATTACCCCTATTATACAATTATATTCATATTACTTCTTGTACCGTACATAATTCAAATTTTGTGATAAATCTTTTTTTCTCTTCATCACTGCATCTATTGCTTTTGGCACATGCCTTGGAAGAAATTAGACTCAAATTTATCAGATATATGGAACATTTAATGGAATTATAAATCATCCCCATGCATAGGAGATACTTTATTGACAGCTCCTCACTGTTACTGTGCATAATTACAGTCATTTGAAGAACTTGGAAATCAAACAGAGTACGCTTTTGGATCCATTTTGGGTGGTTCAACAATGCAGTTTTTCAAGTACTCGCGTTTGGACACATTTCGACGAATATGGGAGCGCATGGCTAATACAACTCCATCTGTGTTTGTGACTACGAACAGCGAAGGCGTCCAACGTGTTCTCAGTGAACGGTTCCTAAGCATGTGAACGTGTTTATTCGTGTTTGTGTGTGTTTTGCCAACCTGTGCATATCGCATTCTGGTTTTACAGAATCCGTGCATTGGTAAATCAGTCAAAAAACAAACAAAACAAAGGTGCCATAAACCTGGCACTTCTGGCCAAAAAGCATTTCCTTGCTGTAGTGGAATAACATGAATTCGGCAATTTATTACGAACAACAAAAAACAAGTAGTTGCCCTTCCTCCCCCCTCCCCCTCCTTCCCTAATTAATGTCAGTGATTAATTACTCGGGCATTTTTCCAGTACCTGCCAATATTCAAGGGGAACGGAGAATGTAAAAATTCTAACTGATAGGAAAAGAGACGGATGGAACACGGAAGTCAACCGGTCATCAGAAAATTACGATCAGTAATATATTGTTATATGTACCAGCAGGGCAATCGTGAAATGCAGGATAGCAGGCAGCTGGCCAGTTTTCCAGAAAGCACATGAAAGATTCTTTTTTTTGTATTTACCATTATTAAAATTTGCTGAAATTTTATCAGTGAAGTGGCGGCTAACATCAGAAAAAAGTTTTTTTTTTTGATTTACGAAAGGTAATAAAAGTTCTCCAAACTCAAAATACCTTGAAAATCGGTGGTCCTCTTTTTGAGAAAACTGTAGTCCAAACAATTCATGAGCATGAGAGTGTAAAGTGATAGTAAATTCCAGTCTGCTAGGCTCTAAGTTGGCCGCATTCTTATTAAGTTCAGTTGAGTCATTCCATCTTACTGACTCGTTTAATATTATTCTACAAATTGCCTTTTTTTCAAACTCACCGTTTGTTAAGGTACGTTTTCCTGATGGAATCGTCTTCGCTGGAATATCAGCTGGCGCAAAACTGCAATCTATCCCGAGTCGGTACCGTTGTTCTTGGCTCCAATGGTTACAGCATAGCATTACCGAAAGGTCAGTTACTCTTCCTTCATCTAAAGTTACTATTTATATTTCTGGGATTAATTTCTGCACAGTTACATAATTTATCCTTTCCGAAATAAATTGAAAGCTGTTGGTTTTGCGAGTGATTTGCAGAGTAATAAACAATTTGGACATTTTTAAAACTCTACACACTGGATTATCAGAGCGTCTATTCTAGCGGGTTATTCAATTGCACACAAGTATCATGCAATAAACCATTTCGTTTATCCGTTATTTTTCATCCTGAGCATGGGATTTCCCGGGATCTCTTTCCAAAGAACATTACTTCGGCTATACCTTTCATGCCGTTTCAATGAGTTAGGCTGCAAATTATCGCTCCCTTATTATTCGGCGTTATATGGTGCGTTGGATTTCTGCCAACTCCTCAGTCTAGCAATCCCATATTCTTTATCTCGCATATGTATGGTAATAACAGTGACTGCAAAGTATTGGCTTAATGATTTAAAAGCTTGGAAATTCAAAAAAAAAGGTTGCAGGCTCTAAATGGAGAGAAAAGCTCACGAGGCAGATATTGGACTTCCACGAAAAAGGAATAATAATGCTGCTGAAAAATAAGTGGTGGAAAAAAGCATCGCACGTTGAGTTAGTTACTATTTAAAAAAGTAGCACTTTTTTTCTAATTTAGCAGCCGAATTCAAAACCTTGCTCGCGCTGTATTCACCACACGAAATGCTCATCCACGACAACCGGGTGTACTGTGTTAATGACAACATTCACCCACCAGCAAAGCTGATAGCGTTTTCCTCGTACGACAAATACGTGAAAAACGGTTGGAGGCAGTTTGGATTGTTGATGCATTGATAACAGTTCTAACATTGAAACGAATTATAACAGTGAAACGGTCTTCCAGTACTGACATAAAATGGTGAACAGCACGTCAAAATTCAATTCATGTAGCAACATTTTTAATTTTGGTCCATTACGCAAATTGCGTTCCGTCCAGTTTTTACTCATTTTTGCTGGTACAGTAAGCAAAAACGCATATCGTCGATAGGTCGTCCGTGTATGTGTATGTTTGGAAGAGACTAAACTTTGTCTCCCACTTTTAGCTCACCTATCAGGAAAGTTGGGAGGCTGAAATTTGGGGACATATTCTTAACCTATGTGTCACCCTCCCGTTTTAAAGTCATCACTCATATGCGCCTAGATCTCGCGTGCGAGCTCCCGAAAAAAATATGCACATTTCTTTGAAAAGAAACGATTTTGGAAACCAGACAAGATAGAAAGCTAAAACTTTGCAAAGATTCTCAGTGTATGTATGAGCTAAGGATTTCTTACTTAGCTGTCGCGCACTTCTACCGTACATACCATGCGCGTCAAATTCGCACTTGGCACCGTGCCAATTCAAAAACTAGCTGGAAAAAAGTAGTTGAAATTTTGTCAAAATGTTTGTCGTTCACACGGAAAGCCATATACCCAAACTGAGTTTCGATTCGCACTTGTATCACGACTTAGGTCACTTCAAAAATATTTGTGGCAAAGTGGCTATTTCGCTCACCAGACAAGCTGCGAAGCTGTAACTTTGCAAGGATATTTACCTGTGGTCTTAACTTAGCTTGGGGTGAAATCCCCTGCAGATAGACATGACAAATAGCATATTTTACCGCAAACTCAAAAGCGAGTGCATTTTGCAGGTTTCATAATCCCCTTCCTACTTCCTTCAAATTTACACTCTTTCAGAGAGCGAGCGGTCACCCGAGAACAACCGAGCTTCATGCAAACCCAGGCTGGAACGCACCAGGCTTGCCAGTGCGATCATGCGTTTTTGCATTAAACTCGCAGAATGCTAATAGCAGGAATTATCCTTGCGCTGTGGCCTAACACTTGGGCTCATATGGCTGTGCTTTGGCATCTTTCGAAATGCAGGAGAAAGAGAGAAAGGGCGTTGGTTTGGATGAAGGTGGTGCATTATAGAGCCGCATGGAACATTATAGAACCGCCCTTTGCTTCCGCATATAGAAAGAGGCCAAAACACAGCTAATATGAACCCAAGTGTTAAACTAAAACGCAGGGATCATTCCTGCTGTTAGCGACGTGCAAGTTTAGCACAAAAATGCATGACCGCACCAGCAAGCCTGGTACGTTGCAACTTGGGTTGTTTGTAAAAAAGAATGTAGAGATAAGCAGAAACAGCAATTGCAAGTGGATTGGAATGAATTCTAAGACGAATAGGTCAGTTCAACAAATGCCGTGATTAAACATTAAGTCGTAGAAGTAATAAACGTCGATCAATTTGGAATTTTCAGCATTTGTAGCATTATTATTCTCTCCTGGATACTTTTACTGCATACTGTGATTGCAGAGACTGCGAGGAGCCCGTGGAAATGCACAAAGCATTGGGCATGGAGAAGGTTTCCGGACTATTTGTTTTGCTGGGCTGTGGCATTTGCTCTGCTGTTTTATTTTCGTTTTCTGAGAAATTATTGTTTGCTGTAAAAGTGATGCGAGTTTACAAGAAGAGATAAACCACCCTGAATCGTGTTGTTAAACATCGAATGCTTCAAAAACTAACAGCATCTGTGAGCAATTCTCAAACTCAACTTGTCTTCGTTTAGCAACAGCACCATCTGCGGCTAGCTGATATCCAGCCTGTCGAATTCCATCGCGCAGACATCTCCACAGCCTGCTCACGAAATTTTCTAATACTTGCCAGAAAATATTCCTGCTGTCAGAAAATGCTCCCCATAGGACTTGGAACAGAGCGCACTTTTGAAATTAGCCTGATAAAGTAGATTAAAACTGCAACATCATCGTTTGCCTTTCTTTATACGAGAAAATAAAGAGGTTTATTGATCTGACTTGATATGGCAGTGAATAGAATGTTTGTTTATGCGATCATTTCTTTATTTTCCGATCATTTCTTCCCTCATTACGAATATAGCTGGCATTTTTTCTCTTCTCGCTTTTCGTCTCTTTACTGTAGTTTTGTAAAGTTTGACGCATGCTCGTCATGTAGATGGCGGGTGTTAGGCTGCACTGATGGTTTTCACTCCTACCCGCGTGTCACGCTCGGTTTCTTGGGGATGAAACACAGACTGCATCCATACAGATCTTGCACATGAAACTTCATCTGATCCCTTTTCCTCATAGCCATATATGTATGTTTGTGCCATAATTAAAAAGCACAAATTTTGCCTTAGCACTTCCGCTGCAAAATTCTCCGAAAGTGCTTCTACCTTCAAAAACAAGTTTTGGCCATTTTTAACCGCTTAGTGACAGCAAAAAAAAAAAAAAAAAATGAAAAAAATCGCTAAGAATTTCTAAGCCAGAAAAGGTGCTTCGAATTGATTTCCTCATAGCTATGTTTATAGCGTACGCATATAAATTTGAAAACAACAAGAACTATGTAAGCAGAATTGGGCATAACGACTGAGTGAAGCTGCAATTGTTATGCAAAAGCGACGTCGTCACTGCTTACGGAAATATACTGCAGTATAATGCAAAACATTTCTGGATGTGAGGTAAGTTGGATGTCCGGAACATTGGGATATTGATAATGGCCTGAAATATTATGCATAGAAATGGGGCATAGGGCACAAGCTTCCTTAACAGGGAACAGAGAAGGTTGTCGAAATTTTAGGATACCGATAGTATCTTAAGTTTGAGAGATCGGACGACAGACAGCTTGCTAGCATGTGCATGAATGTTTATGTGTGTGTAAATATAGAAACTGATAAACAGCAGCTATAATTTGCTTTCAGAAGCGAAAATTCGGAGAAATTTCGAAGTTGCAGGATTTGAAGTGTAAGAATGAAAGAGAGCCAGGCTGGTTTAAAGTTTTGAAGGAGAAAGATAGGATGAATTAGGGCAAGCAGGTCGATTCTCTTTTGATGTGTAGTAATTGCCTCCCGAGTGCTCCCATAAACGGTTCATGGATGGTTGCTATGGTTGCAAGAGGACGCGAATTTTAAAAGGATTATAAGGTCTTAGGGGCAGTGACGACAATGATAGATTTATTTGGGTTCGCGCTGGGTAGGCTAATCATAGACTATAGCTACAAATCTGCGCAAGTTTTTTTTTTCCTGAAAAGATAAGATACAAAGGTCAGTTCGCCATTTATTTTCGACTGCATCCCGAATTTTGTAATGAGGTGAGATAAGAAAATAGGCTTTATCAAAATAAGTTTATTGTTTTTCCAGTCCCGAATTATGCAGTAGCTCTTTATTAGGCTTGCAGCTGACTTTCTGCAACACATCTAAAAATATTTACTTATAAAGAATTTTTCGAAGACTCGAAAACGCATTTGGTTCGTGTAATTTTAACTTTAAAATTGCTCGGAACTCATTAACGATAGGGCACAAAAAATGATTCACGTGTATTTGACATCAAGCGAATAAGTTTTTATTGTTTTTGGTCTATTAAGCAAGCTATCTATCAGTCTGTTTGAAAGCACAGTGTCGGAGTCCATCGATAATTTTTAAATTTTATATTCTGCTTGGTCTTATTAACTACTGCTGCTTCGGCAACCCTTGTTTGTTGTTTCTCGTATGAAGCATTTTAGAAAGGCAATCAGCTCTTCTCAATTTCGCATTTATGATTACTTAATGTTACTAATATGCTTTTTTTTTGTCTGTCTAATTTCTACAATCCAGACTCTACTGTTCTTTCATCAAACATATATATATATGTATAAAAGTGAGCGTATATATATACGTTCACTTATTTACTTATTCATTTGCTTGTCTATTTATTTATACATATTGTCTATGAGTCGGCTTCGCCCACCCTACCCCGTTCATTTCTTCCAAAACGAACGGAATTGAAAAAGCTAGATTAAAATTAATTGAGGTACCAAAATAGCCAATTTTCAAAGCTAATTGGTCCAGGGGACAGCTTGTGACACTTAAAACTTCACTGCCTATAAAGCCTAGTTTTGCAAAGTGAAGCTTGTTTGCGCTGAGCGGAGTGAAATGGCAATATATAATCGCTGTAATCGCTATTGCACTATTGCAATCAGAAATCCGTTTTAGCGATATCAAAAACAACACCACTTTCATATCAGGCCAAGCTATGTTTTATTCAAAACTTCTGATTCTTGTGAAGCTGCTGATGCTTCTTGCTTTTTTCCCGACAGATGCACTATGCTACTGACATGTATACATCGTGCTTCTGGAGCTTTTTTATTATTCTATTAGCAAAATATATGAATGATTTTGCGCTATTACTTCTCTTTCATTACTCGAAATTACCGCTACGGTTTTGGCACTTTGGCCAGCACTATTTTACCATACTTCTCGCTTTAAACGCTGCCATCCAGAAACTGTGCGATCCAGTGATGGTACGTGCACAGGATTGTTCCGGTAATTTTTAAGTGTTTTTGCTGTGCAGCGCTGTAGCGCTGCTAAAGTGAGCAAAACGCATATAAGTTCACCTGTGTGTTTATGTATGTGCGTGTGTTTGTGTGTGTGTTTACGTACGTTTGTTCGGAAGCGAGCGAACTTTATCATCTACTTTCAACTCCGCAAGCAGAGGCTGAAATTTTGGGATCATATTTCCACCCCACCCGTCACCCTTCCGTTTTAAAATCATCGCTCACACGCGCCTTGATCTCGCTTACGGACCTACAAAAAATATGCATATTTTTTTAGCGGGGACGATTTCATGAGCCAGACAAGATAGAATGCTGAAACTTTGCAGGGATATCCCAGTGCATGTGTGACCGAAAGATTTTAAATTCAGCTATCGCGTGCTCTTGTACCGTGCGTAGGATCACGTCAATTTTTGCAGTTGGCGCTGTTCCGGCTCGGGAACTGGTCAGAAGAAGTAGCTTGAATTTTGTTAGAATCGCCCATATGGAAAATCGTATACCTAAATTAAATTTCGATTCGTACTTGCGCCAAGATTTAGGGCACCTCAAAGATATGCGCAGCGAAGTGACTATTTTGCTTAATGAAGAAGTTGCGAGGATATAACTTGGCAAAGATATTCTGTTTTCATGTGTGCTTTAAATACAGCTTGGAGGAAAATTCCCCCATGCCGACATGACAAATACTCAGTTTTATAGTAAATTCAAAAGCAAGTGCATTTTGCGGATTCAGTAATCGTCTTCCGACTTCCTTTAAATCTGCATTTTTCCTATAAACGATTGGGCTTCATGCAAAATTGATAGTCATGCACGTCGGAGGTTCAGGCGGCCCCATAATGTAACACCTTCGCTTCAGCTGACGTCCTTTCCTCCTGCACTGAGGAAAAAGCCGAAGCACTGCTAACATAAGTCTGCATGTTAAATTACTACACAAGAACCATTCCTGGTGTTAACGATCTGAATGTTTCAAGTTCTGCCTAAAAACACATTACCGCATCAGCAAGCTTGTGAACTTGTTAAAGCTTTGCTTCGATCATATTTAAGCAGCAAACACATTTTTACAATCATGCATGGTTTTGTCCGAGACCGATAATAAAACCGAATTACGTCCGAAAACGGCAGTCATAAGAACGGTGGTTAAACAGTGCTAAGCAGCAAGTTAATGTTACAAGTGAACTTTTTGCTTGGTAATGTGCTCGAAGCTTTGCGCCGTTGCTCACACTACCATGCAAGTTCAGCTCCAAATAAGGATATTCCTATGCCACATAAATCGTGGGCTGGCTAGTTGTTAAATCATTGGCGACGCGCACGGGGCGGACCCGTCATGCGTTTTTGCAATATTTCGCGCTGCAATGAGATCGCTCGGAATCCCAGTAGCTAGAAATGTGTCATACTGTTCCTCGAAGCCTCAGAAGTTAATTGTCCACGCGGTATTTGGACAGAGGACATTTCGCTGAAGTTTCAGCTTCCCAAATTTTCTTCTTGAGCTAGCAACTTTCCTGCCAAAAATATTCACGAGGCCGTATGTGGCAACCACGTATGCCCGGGGGACTGAGTTTTGTAATTTTAAGCTATACATGGGTTAGGAACATTTTCTGAAAATTGCAGCCTCCGGGCTTTCCTGGTTCCCGAGTTATCCATTTCCGCGCCAAAAAATTTCACAAGGCCGTACGTGAAAACCACTTTCACTGAGAGGCTGAATTTGATTGATTTAAATTGTACTTGAGCTGGAAACATTCCCTGAAAATTTCAGCTTCCCAGCTTTCCTGGTTCCTGAGTTAACCATTTTCACGCCAGAAACTTTCACGGGCCGTACATGAGTGCCACACACAATTAGGGGCTGAATTTGGTTATTTCAAGTTACACTTGTGCCGGGAATATTCTCTGAAAATTTCATTTACCCAGCTTTCCTGCCTCCCAAGTTAGCGTTTTTCGTGCCAGGAACCCTTACGGAGCCATACGCGGGAACCACGCATGCCTGAGGGCTGAATTTGAAATCTTTGAGTTCCATGGAGACAGGAGACATAACCTCAAAATTTCAGCTTTCTAGCTTTTCTGGTTCCCGAGTTAGAAATTTTCCCGCCGAAAATTTCACCCTCACTTACGCGGGGCCCAGACTTGCGTGGGGGTTGATACTGAGATCCTTGGGTGGCACTTGGCTGGAGAATCCACCAGCAAAATTTTGACGCCGGAGCTTGCTTGGGTGCCGAATTGAAATACCCGGACAGACGCATACACACATACACACACACACATACACACACACCGGGGTCGTTACAATATGCGTTTTTGCATTTGCATATAAGCAAAAACGCATAAAAAACTGACGGGTGGTGTAAATTTTCTCAGGCAGGTCTGTGGCTCACTTTAAGCGCTTCCACCGAGTACTCCCAGTCGTCATTGAAGCTATGCTTCTTGCATGGTTCGCCTATTCCTTCAGCATTTCTTTGGAGTTTTCGAAACCCCTAAATTTTTGACTTAAGCAGAAACACAAAAAAGTAAAAAAACAACACGGAAATTACTTCTTTGAAAAATTGCAGCTCAGCCGATTATTTTGGAAGCAAAGCCTCATGCTCAGCCGATGTATTTTCATACGAAAGGTTACGAAATCGGTCAATATGCAAGTAATATGCGATGTAGCTGGATACTGACGGGTACCACTGTCAGGAAGAGAATTGTCTTAACTATACATGATTCTAGCATTGACGATGCTTTGTTTTCCCGATGTGACGATTACTGTTCCGTCCACGACGGTATATTTTCATATTTAGTAAACATAAAATATTCCCCGGAATCACCTCCATCTACTTCTTCGAGCCGCTGGAGAGGGACAGTTTCAATGGAATTTGGCAAAGAATTTTTCGATGGCGCGCCCAGAAATTAAAACTTTATTCTGACTTCTTAAATAATCGTTACGCACAGATTTTCCTCAAACTGACCTGCGAGGAAAAACAAAAATCACTTGTGCTTTCGCTATAGTTTAGTTTGGCAGCAATGCCCAAAGTTCCCTCTTGTAGGGATTCATCTTTTTGAACCACAGTTCAAACAGTTGACTTCTGCGTGTACTTTTATTCACTGTGCAACTAGTTGTAAAAATGCTTGGTCATTTTCAATGCTGCCGTCAAATACCCTACACTGTTACAGGCAATAGCTCAAAATCTCCGGAAATAGTACGTTGGTGCGGCGACAATCATCCGAACGCTATAATGAGCACTACCGACTCACTGTACGTCTACTTCCAGAGCGACGAAACATTCCAAGGCAGAGGCATCAATATGTCGTTCGTCGAATTTGGTATTACGAGATTTTATGTTTAGCTTTTATTAAAGCTTGCTGGGTAAGACGCATTTCTGCTAAGAATTCCTCGTGTAGGCACGTTTTCTTTTAGTGCCGTATCCACAGTGGCCGGCAAAATTCACTGCTTTTGCAATCTGCTAATGTGCGCTCGCATTAAGCAAATGCAATTGAACGTGCCAAAATTTTTCTACTTTTCCGTGATAATTTTATGCCCCCTTCCATCGCATGCAAAGTAATAAAATTCTGCCTAGAAAACACTAAGATTCATAACAAGCTGCTTTCACAGATTTTAATTTCATTCGGATTTGAGCGTGAGGTCACAGTCCGGGAGTCGAGGATGTCTTAATTCTGATCCTCACACCACCCTATTTCCCATTATGCTCTGAACTAAGCCCGGAATTTTGTTTCTGGAACGCGCTGCACTTCTAAATTATAAAATTATCTTAAACTCTTCGTGCACTGTTCCCGTTCTTGTACTGCTGATTTTGCAGAAACATCAGAATGTCCGCCCAGTTGGATTTCAAATTCAGCTGGCTACTGCTACGTCCTGAAAAAGCCAGTGGATGGATTGACGTGGGTGGAAGCACAAAAAGAATGTACTCTGGAACGGAGCAATCTGCTAACACTATCTTCTGCCAACGAATATTCTTTTATAACAGGTATCTTTTCAACTTCTTTATATGATGCAGTTACAATCCACATTGTCTTGTCAACTTCAAAACCGAATACCCCATTCAATTGTAATAAGACAACTGCAGAACTTGATATTTCAGCAACATATGCAAAAAACAAAACGTTCCCTTGGATTGGCTATACGGACTTCAACAGCGAAGGCGACTTCAGTGCAGTGGATCCAAGCTCCGGACCTTGGCCAGAAGAGTTCGTAGATGACGGTCATTTATCCACATTAAAATAACAAAAGAATTCAAGAATTTGGCAACATTAAATCCAAACTGCAAACTTTGTCCAAGCAACAAACTTGCAATTTCGCTCACCCTCGCTCCGCTTATGTTCTGGTAGAAGGTGGTAGTTTGGAAGCAAATTTATTGAAAAAGAGAACATCGGTGGATTTGCGAGGTCATTTACCCGAAGTTTTGCTGCACCGTCAAGTGCAGAAAAGTTTGACTCATAGTAAAAAAAAATTGTCTTGTAGTTTTTATCTGTTTTCTCATCCACCTCATTAGTTCGGTTTTACTTCCTAATAACTTTCACCGTACCTGTTAAAATGTGTACAGATGGAGGATCTCAAAAAACATTTTTTTTTTTCACTTGGAAAATATATTATAATTATCCAGTACTTGTGTACACTTACAAACAAGCAAATATACAAAACAATGCCAAAAACCTGTATGAACACCAGTTCAAAAAAATTTTACCATCATAAACATGGCCAGTGGACGTTGAGATGGGCATTATCGCAGATTCGTCTAGTATTTCAGACGAACAATTTTCTGCAAATCAACACACTTCCGTACAACTGCACAACAAATTAAAGTAGTAACTAAGATGCAAAAATGCCAGAAGTAACAAACTAATTCGGATGCGTCTGTGATTAAAATAGGTTTTTCAACCTGTCTACTACAGATGCCTCCTTTTGCGGGGACCTAAATATGTTACGAATGTCTAGGTAAACTGCACGTCATATTTTGAAGCACATCCAGAAAATAAACCCGTGCAAGTCAACACAACAAAAATCATACATAATTTTTACAAAAAAAAACAATAAACAACTTTGTGAAAGAAACCAAAAGCATAGAATGCGAAGCAAAATGCTGGTGAAGCAATTAACTGGCCAAGTTGACCGCATCGATATACTGCTTGCTAGTAGTTTATCAAATTTCAGCATACCCAAAATTTCTGAAAATCATCCGATACAAGACTGCGTCTACATGGACTGGAGTAACCGGGACGGAAAGGTGTTCGCTGTAGATGACTGTCGAAATCGACATGAATATCTCTGCAAACGTCGGCGAGGTACATTGGTTAACAGTTTTTTAGATTTACTCACAATCTAAAAGATTGATGAAAAGTAAGAATGAACGAGGAAAATAAGGGAAGCCTGCTTGTGATAGTAGAATGACGGTGATAACAGTATCCGCTCCTCTCTCTCTCCCCC